>DWON01001941.1:0-22348 GCA_018251015.1 Phocides pigmalion okeechobee
CAGCCCATGGACAACCACGTCCAATCTCAAATAGAACACAAGTTCTATTTAAGGATGGACGTGGATGCGTTCCTACTTTTGGTAAGACGGTCTAAGACTAAGATGGTCACTTCCAATAATGTGTATCCGGCAACCACACCTCTCCAACCTAAATAACAATACACGAAGAACATGTTGCTTTACGGCGGGTTATGAAGGAGGCGATGGTACCGCCCTGAGCGAGCTCTAACGGCTCTACCACCTTTCAAGCTCTAACACTCTTCCACGTATGATTGTGATGATTTATTTTGTATTGATGAATGATTTTGTAATAAAAAAAAGTATTTAAGTTTAAGTTATGTAAATTTGATTACCGACGGCTACTCATTGAAGATCATGGGCAGAGAACCATTACTCTAAATATCTTTAATAATGACTGATAATTTCCGTATACCATTTTCCATTTTCATATGAATAATAAGATTCATAAAAATTTTGCTATTAGAAAGTTTGAAAAAATCAAATGCAGCTCACGTGAACTAAGTCGCGGACAGCAGCTACCATATGTTTAAATATTACAAAACCGTTTCGTTTGTTGTCTGTCCGTTCGTGATAAACTCAAAAGTACTAGATGGATTGTCTCAGCTTTCAACAATAACAATAACAACATACGATTTTTTTTGTAAATTGGGCAGGAATAAAATAGTTAAATTCAATAAAGTAATTCAGCAGTCAGTCGAAACATGTTTCTAATTGTTAGTTTTTGCAACTAGGTAATGACTGGATGCGTGTATGAAATAAAAATAATGTAAGTAAATATAGACTATTACCCGATCGAAGCTGGGCCGGGTCGCTATTTCAACAAAATCGCTGGATATAAAAATAATTTCTTAATGACCCTACCGACGCGTAACTTGTTCAAACTTGCCGAGCCTCAGTTTTTTGCATCTTCCGTCCAAACCGGTTGTCTCAATGAGAACAAATGAATTTTGTTTTACCCTTTGTCGTTAGACCTCGTGTTGGCAAGGTTCTCGTAAATCATTTTGAGCTACTTAGGTTTTATTAAACATTGACGTCATTTTACCTGAGTGGGTCACATGGATATTGTACCAAGGGCGCAGTGGTAGTTCTATTGGTCTAATAAACAGGTGCCAAAAAAAAAATCGACTTTAAAGTTTAAGCTTAGGCAGGAACTTTAAAGTCGATTTTTTTTTCGCGTGTATTAACTCCAATGGCAAAGTGGTAACCATATTTGCCGTAAAACACGGTTTCAGGTTCGATTCCCGGTCACACATTTATTTGAAAGACGAATTAATGTTTCCGTACTATATGTTTAGTGAACTCGTCTATTTCCATGACATGTGACGATATGGTAGAAATCGTTATTTGTATGTACTAGCTCAGCTTGCGGATTTGCTAAGATAAAGGTGGGAAAATTATAGTTCGACCGGGTAGGTATCACCGCCGCCCTCGTAATCCGCCGCAAAGCATTGCTTGTGTTTCGGTTGGAGAGGTGCGGTTGCTGGCTACAGTTTGAAGCGAGGCGACTCATCTTAGTCCTCAGGAGTAGCAAAGTATCTACGTTTGAGCTCAGGTAGGATTTTAGTCGTGATTGTGGTTGTACGTTGATATCTATGGGCTGCGACTACGAAACATCAAGTGATGCGTATGCTCGTTTACTACTCTTTCACATAAAAAAAATATTTTAATGGCTTTAAAAAAATATAAGAAAGTGCCATGGATTCTACCGCGTATCCCATATAAGAGGCCGAAATCTTAACCACTAGGATATCAATGTTTTTAACATTTCAATGTATAAAATTTCTACTGATAGATTAAATTATTTATATACAACATATATACATATATTTCGGAGATCACTTATAGAATACTCAGAAAATAAACATCTCATTATGTACAATTAACGTTTTTGAAATTGCCATTTAAAACCCACTCGACTGACACTTAATTAATGTAATGTCTTCATTACGCATCGTAATTAGTTCCTTACTTTAATGCGACGCCATTTTTTCGATTAATGTGCTAATTACTGTTGGATACTGCTGGTTAAGAATTGTAATTAAAAATGGAGTAATCAATGCGTTGATATAACTGTCCTTTAAATAGAACTAAACACTTTTACTGCGGGATACACGACTGCTGTGTATTGCTGTGCTGTGCTGTGTATTGTGCTGTGTCCTGGTAAGGATATCGGGACGATTTTTTCATATTGTTGCATTGTCATCAGTCCTTGAAAGTATGCAAAAATTCACATTAATCCGACATTTCAAAATCGGTCAAAATCATGTTCAAAGTTTCTGTTACAAACATACATACATACATACACACGAGTGAAGATTATAAAAACGTGTTAAAAGAGTGTAGAGGTGGCATTTCGTCGCATAATAAATGAACAGCTATAAAATTCTTTACCGCATGCAAAAATGCTATCGTTGTTTATTGCACGGGCACTAGCGGCAGATACAGTCGACCTTCGCGATTACGTGTGGAAATGTGTCGCGTGCAGTAGTACTGCAAACAGTGCGGCCGAGATGCGTTTAACAAGCATGCCTAGATAAATTCTTCATTATATGTTCGGAAACGTCACACGTGAGCCTCGTATTCATTGTCTATATATCGTCAATTTGCGAATTGTATGACATTTCGAAATATATGTATTTTTGTATATATGTATGTAACGGAAACTTTGAACGAGATTTTAACCGACTTTGAAATGCCGTATCAATTTTCAACCTTTGCATACTTATCAAGGACCAGTGGTAATGCATTAGATAAAAAGAAATAATAGTAATAGATAAAAAACTATAAAACACAATTTTATAAAAAATACAACTAAAAAAAGTATAAATATATTATTATATAAAGTATAAATACATTTGTAAGTATATATAAGTACATACATGCTCTAACAGTATTACGTCTCTATGTAAAAAGAAAGTATTTAAGATGTTTATACTGTCGTCGCGTGTTACTCGTATATTTAAAAAGTTACAATTGATCAAGTTATACATTAGTCTCTTGTAAAATCGAGATTTTTAATATGTCACATGTTTTTAGTATGTATCGTCCATTAGCAAGACATGTTTTTAATATGTCTTGCTAATGGACGATAAATGTACATATAAGAGTAAGGTGGCTGACGCAAATAGGAATTCATAGCCAAAATCGCTGAATAAATACTGAAATCTTGCACATAGCTTCTTCATATAACTTAGCACTAAGAAAAATATCCTGGAATCCTTCAATTTACCACATGGGTTCTTTTACAGCGTAGGTGAACACTAAGCAAGGAATTTCGGAATTTATTTTTAGTATAAAATATGTTGAAAGTTTGAATATATATATTATTATATCGACTTTTGCGTAAACTGCTCGCAATTGCCAGTTTTTGCAAATATGTTATTTATATGGTGTAAATGAGCATAAAGAAAAGAATTTTGCATATTCTATCCCTAAGAGGTTTAAGTATGAAAATTCTTCGAGATAATTAATAGATCTCTTAGAACTGCTACTTCATCAGTGTTTTTAATAAGTCCTAACGACACAAGCCCATCAATTTTACTTTGAACTTAATAGAATACCTATAAAAAAGTAAAAAATCAGCCCCTGGCATTCGTTCAAAAGCAAAGATTTTATAAATTGAATTCTTTTATAGAAATATCAACGGTTCTTAGTAGTATCAATAGTTACCTTCAATACTTCCATTGAACGAATGACTAATACAGAGGCCGGACTCTTAAGGAAATTTTAGCAAAATTCCACTCGACTTCTTTCAAGGAAAAATCTTCGAAGATTGGTCTCGATACCTCTTTCCAACGTTTAATAATGTTTAACTAGTTTTTGCACGCAATTCCTTACGTTTTTTTTCAAATTTGCAATTACGCTAAAAATTATAAATAAAATTGATATAATAATTTTTGACATAATTAGTCCCGCGTTTGATCGGTCCCGCTAGTACCAAGAGGGCTGGTTCATATCTAGCATAGATTTTCATTTTCTATTCTACCCTTTTACATGCATCATTTCCAAAATTCCTTTCGTAGTACTCACATACGATCTATAGAGAACCTGAGATTTTAAAGTAAATTCATCGCGAAATCTATACATTTTACTGCGTATTAAGTACTTATGATTAACAATTTTTGATTGTCGTAATTTTGAGCTACATAGTTGCATGGCATGTGCCAATAATAATCATTAAAATTAAAATTAGGGAAAATGTGATAAATATAAACATTTTTAATAAACTAGCATCCCTACGGGCGATAATACAGAAGAGACACATCATTCCTTTTAACACTGTCTTTAGTTAAGTTTGTTTACTTAAGGCAAAACTTTTAGCAAAACTAAACAAATTTCCATCTCGGGAAATACAAGAAAAATAAGGTTTTCTACCAGATTACCATCTTTAATATTATTCAACAGGAAAAATAAAATAAAACAGTCTCGAAAGGCAATCATTGCCCAATAAAGCGTGGCTGATTGACTTTGCTTTCTAAATAAATTTCCCAAACACAGACCTGGTTAATAGCTTTCTCGGCCTTTCAAAGTACGCTCGCCCCAATTAGCTCTTTGATCTTAAGTTATTAATTCATTTAGGTTATACTTAGAGGAACTTAGCGTCTCTAAATTAGACTTAAAATCTAGGTACACAACCATGGAGCCGGTTGTGTATCTAGATTTTAAGTCTAATTTATCATATCTAATTCAGATAGAGATTCTTAACGTATTGCGGATTAATCTAATGGATTACACCCAATTTTTAGCAAATAATAATAGTAAATCTACACTATTTATACAATAATAATAGAAATATGAATACTTTCTATACCAATATTACAAAAAGGAACGATTTTTTGTTAATAAGCTCTGAAATTACTGAATCTATCTTTACCTTATTTTTACTAATAGAAAGCTATGTTATCGGTAAGTTACATAGGGTATAATTTATTTTGTTTGTCTGTGTGTTTGTGCGCGCTAATCTCAGAAACGGCTTAACCGATTTCAGTGCGGTTTTCATAATTGTATTGCTTCTGCAATACTTAATTGCTAATGAAAAGCTTACTAGCTTACTTAACATTTAGTGGTCACTTAGAATGTTGTTCTATTTTACTATGTACCGGGTATACATTATTAACGAATAACTGATGAAACTCCATCAGTTAAGCCGTGACCACGAGCCATGGAAGGTTTCGAACCTTACATACATCGCCACTTAGAAATAGTTAATCGTGAGTACCCGTTACATAGTAAAATTAACTACAGTTCTACCGGTTACATCTCGGTTTAATACGCTGCATTCGTGCACACACACAAACACACACACACACGCACGCATTCACACACGCGCACACATAAATACAAAAGGTACATCAATCAAGATATGAAACATTTTCTTTGCCAATGTCACAAAAATCGCACCAGTCAATGGACAGATTTAGCTTTCCGCAAAACATTGAATCGGTGCCAAAATTCGAAAACAATGACGAGGTTCTTCCAAATTTGCAAAAAGGCAAGGTCGCGAAATCTTGTTGAAATATCCTCAAACGAGATTTACCAAATTAGATCTACGGAACGTGAGAACAATGTTAATATATCGATACAAGTAACAAAATTGTAACAAGGAGATATGAAAATATATTATTTATTAATACAATACAACTCAAAATAAAAGTTGTTATAATTTGAATCCGTTTTGGCGTTTGTACGTTCCAAACGGGTTAACCGATTTAAATGTGGTTTTCACTTTTATATTGCAGTAAGCTTTAGTTAATATTTGGTGTTTGTTTTCTTTCAATCGCTTTATTATGTCAACTAAATTTACGAGTGTGAGTACATGATAACTCTGCGGTTAGAAATTCTCGTAAAAACCGAAAATTTAAGCCCATGAATTAAGTAACATGTAAATAAAATGAAACATTTCTGTCGTTGTGCGTACATCTGACTACTGGACAAATTTCGGTCACTTTTACATTTATCTCCGTACGACAGACACTTGGCTCTTATAAAAAAAATTGTTTTCACTCAATACATTTTTTTTTATTGTGAAAGAGTAAGAAAAGGGCATGCAGGCCACCTGATGTTAAGTGGACATGGACAACCACGTCCAATCTCAAATAGAACAGAAGTTCTATTTAAGGATGGACGCGGATGCGTTCCTACTCTTAAGGACTAAGATGGTCGCCTCCAATAATGTGTATCCGGCAAAATTATTCGTTTTAAAATTACACTACATTTTATAATTATAACACGGTCTGCGATATACATTTTTACTACTTTTTATGCGATATAATGGTAGTGTTCCGATAATAGTTATTTATAATGTTGCACCAACGAAATAAACACCAATAAAAACAATGTTAAATTGACAAAACAAGACAATATAAGTGTTACTTCAATTACAGACACTAATGAAAGTTTGAAGGGTTGAACTTTTATATATTATAAGTAAATCACAAATATTATAAATGGCATTTATTAGAAATATGATTATTCAATTCTGAAAATACATAAATAAATAATAAACAACGTAGACGAAAGCGCGGGCATCAGCTAGTGATTAACAGGTTCTCGGAATACCAAGCTCGGTAAGGTTGCTACTAGGAAAGACCGAACAATGCTCAAACTGAGGCCGGCTAATTGATATGCTGATGTTTCTACCTACAGCCACACCAGTCCTTACCACTTCGGCAAGTCAAGTGTCGAACGCAAAACATTCCCATAACAGAAAAATAATCATGTTACGTACGTGATATATTGTTGTGCAATTTAAGAAATATATATTTTACTATATAAAGGGTATTCTTTTTTTTTGAGAAGTAAACGAGCATGCAACGCATTTTTTTTTTATTGTGGAAGAATAAAAAACGGGCATGCAGGCCACCTGAGCACAAACTTAGATACATTGCTACTCCTGAGGACTAATATGGTCGCCTCGCATTAAAGTGAAGCCGGCAACCGCACCTCTCCAACCGAAACACAAGTTATGCTTTACGGCGGATTATGGGGTCAAAAAGTTACATGTACATATGTACATGTAAATTAACCATTATCAAATTAAAAGTAAATTGTACTTAAGAATATGTTTTATATTATTTTATTACTATAAATATAATTACAAATATAAAATGCAATACCTAAAAAGTTGTGTTAAGTTAGGTATGATGCTAGGTTAACTAAATAATGCCACGCAATTGGTTCTAAGTGTCGACAATTGAATTTGTTAATCATGAGTACCCGTTACTTAGTAAAAATATTTTTCAAATTATGTGTTATGTATTGCTGCAATCTTCGTAATATCTAAATATTATGAAACAAAGGCCCCCGTCGCGCCTGTCTTCCTGCCTGTTCATGATAAACTCACAAAGTACCGGACGGATTTTCTCACAGACTTCAACAAGTAGAGCGATTCCTGAGGAAGCTTTTGGTGCATAATATGTTGAAGTTTTTTGTAAATTGGACGAGAAATTAAATAGTTAAATTCAATATAGTAATCCAGTCGACGTTTGAGATAGATGTTTCTAATTGTTACTTTTTGCAATAAGGTAATGACTGGATGCATGTATGAAAGAAAAATAATGTAAGTAAATATAAAGTCTATAACCCGAGCGAAGTTGGGCCGGTTCGCTGGTATAGCATATGATCCAAAGTATAAGCAATACACAGTATAAGCTTACGTGCTTATATTGGCGTACAAAGTCGCAGTTCAACGCAAAATAAAATGCAGCCATGACAGTTCAGTGGATTGTAATGAAATATTACATAGATACATTATCACTTTGCATATGCTGTTATCATTCGTGATATATTATCATCCTTTACACGTAAATATTTATCCTCAGCCATAATTATGTTTGATCAAACTTATTGTTTGCATGGTGCAGAATGGTGGAGCATGCATGCATACCCCAATGACATGAAAACATGTATCTGTGGTTGGATATAATTGTTTCAGATAACAAACGAACATTTTTACTATGCCGGCTACACTTTGAAGTAAGGCGACCATCTTAGTCCTCAGGAGTAGCCACGTATCTATGTTCGAGCTCAGATAGGATTTCAGTCATATTTGTGGTTGTACATGGATGTCTATAAGCTGTGACTACTTAAGTTAAAAGTCGATGAAGTGATTTTATATTGAAAGTTTGACTTTCATTAAGTGTAAGTTAATGAATGCGCAAGTTACAAACACGACTGATATCCTATCTAATGTCGAACATAGATACGTTGCTACTCCTGAAGACTAAGATGGTCGCCTCACTTCAAAATATGGCCGTATACCGCATCTCTCCAACCGAAAAACAAGTACTTTACGGCGAATTATGAGGGCTAAGTGTATCAGGCAAAAGTTACATAAACATGTAAATTTTCCATTAACTAAATTAAATTGTATACAGTTGTAATGATTACATCTAATAGTAACGTTTTGTTGATAAAAACAAGTAGGTAATTGATTTTACCTTCAGCGTACTAAGTAGTTATGTAACTTAAGTTTTTTATGTCTTTATTTTTTAATTAAGTTACATTACTTCAGAATGATAAGGCGAAAATTGTATAAATATTATAGACCAGGAGCCAGCAACTGATTTGCATCATCAATTCTTACTCATACCATAAATAATGAACACTTTCCCTGCGACTGACAAGACTGCTTTGTACTACTTGGCTTAACGCGCTTGCGTCTTGTACACACCTGTAGTGTACACACAAATCTGTATGGATTACAAAAATGGGCGAACAAAAGTGATGTGTTTACATCGGCGTTATAAGACGAAGGCGGGCTTTACGTATATTCGGAGATGATACACAGATGCTAAAAATTCAATATTTCAGTGAATTGTCTTAGTCTAGAGAAATAAGTCCAAGTTTAGTGCTGACTCCTGCAATCCTGATCTAATGTAATATACATATGAATAAGTGCCGCATTTAAAGTGTTAAAAGCCTATGGGAATTTGCGTTTAACCTTAAACAGGACAAGTCTTGCCTGACGTCGTGCATAGATGCGTTGCTACTGAGCACTAAGATGGTCGTCTCACTTTTAAGTGTTGCCGACAACAACTTTTTCCAAGCGAAACACAAAATTACGCGAATTAGAGACAACTGCAGCCCTATTTGAGGTGAAATATGGATTACCCGTAGGTGTTTAACATCAGCCTATACACTCATTTGCTACGCTGTTAACTTAAAAATATTAAAAACTTATTTTGTTACATACGTTTGCTGTCGTATGTTGACTCAACTGTGCTAGGCAGCCAAATAGGTACCTACCTACCTACCTGTTACTATATACATGGTATTTACATCGATAACATAAATCAACCTTGCTTATGCGGGTATTTACATAATACTATTTACTTTGAACAGCTAACTTTATAGGTTTATCGTGACCTTACTTGCAATTATTACCAATTTCAATTGCAAAGTATTGTTAGGCAAGGAACACTGCGGTTTTTTAACATTTATTCTTCGTGTTTTTGTGTTTTCTGATGGGTTTCCTCTCAAATTAAAGTTAGAACTTAGTCCACGCTCACCAAGGGCTGAATGAATCTTGGCAAACCTAAGAGAGTTTCATGGAGAAGTCTTAGTCGTGGAAGCGTTCTCACAATGTCTTCCTTTGCCGTTAAAGTGAGTGAAAATTTCAAAAAAGTCAGTTATTAATGTTCAAATTGGTAATAAGCATATAAAATTTAGAAAGCTAAAGACGTGTTCAATGTAATTATTTATGTTGAAAAGTTATTACCACAATTTACTGTAACTGGATTTAGTAAGAATTGCTGTTGTAAAATAGATATAGCGTAGCAACGAACTAGTAAAATAATAAAAGGTATTGTTTTCACTTGTAAGTACTACGTTAATTTATTGGTATATTCACTACGCTTTTCAGGTATATGATAAGTTTTTATCGATAACTTATCGGCTACGCCACGTCGAAGTGATGATAAGAAAAAACCAACCTTAAAAAATCCGCTCACTCGACAGCTAAACACTATTACACTGAGATGTTTGCAACATTCCAATATGCACTTATATACGATATTATTTATTTATAACCATAAATACACACAACACTCGCTTCACGGCGTCACACACTGCTGCACTTTCGCGAAATGAATAAAAAGTTAACTTTAGTTTTTTTTCACGAAAGTTGACGCGCGATTTCGGAGTGACGAACGACACAACCACCACCAACGACGTCCCGTCGACAACTGACGCGCGAGCGAGAGAAAGGTCAGATAAAATTTAAATGGAGAATAGTATATGTGAAAGGGATGGAGATATAACGATGGCGAAGTTAAGCGGTTTACTTGTGACCGAGAGTGACCACATGTTACGCGTTTTGTTTAAGTACAATCAATGCGCCAATTGAGTGTTCCCGCGTTTTTGTTTAACCACGTGTTACATTTTTTCAATAAAGTTCTAAGGTTTTTGTTCGGGACCAAGCAGGTACTAGAGTTTTTAACCTATTATGAGCACGAGTACTGTAAAAACTTATTAATTGTCGCTTACAAAGCCTTATTATAGAAACAGCAAACAGCATTCTTGTTCTTTGTTCCATTACCAAGAGACGAAGATATTTTTGTCACAGACTGAGTAAAAATTTTAGTTTACAATTCGTTGAATGAGTTACTGTTTGAGAGTCTATCTTCACGGTTTTGAAAATTTTTACTTTCGTAAATAAAAAAAATATTTAAGTAAACATATATTAAATTATTTTAAATAAAATATTTTCTTATGATTATGATATATATTGACAATAGACTTACTAACTTCAATATAAAACAGGTGACCAAAAGATTCAAAGATCAAAAACAGCCGAAACTACTTAACCTAAAATCTTAAAATTTGTAGATAGGTTCTTTATATAGCATAAGCGAGAATTAAGAAAGGAATTTTGGAAATTTAAAAACTAACAGGTACAACGTACTAGATCAAAATTTTAATGAAAAAATGACTTTTTTAATCATTTTATAGATTTTCCTCAAATAAACGTGTATGTGGAGTAATTATAAGATAAGTTAATAAAGCGGGAGTTGAAATATTGCATAAAATTTCATAATATCGATTTATATACGAGCAAAACAGCTGGTAAAAGTTAGTATTTCGTATATCTAAATAAAAAGCCAAAACTTATTACATGGCAAACTCGCTCAGTCCGCAATTTCGTCAGAATAACCGATCCACCCGAGGACATCGTATTTACATTTTTTAATGAAAAAATACAAAAAATATGGAACGAAACTCGAAATACGTGCAAGATTATATAGAATCTTGGTAACGTTTCTACTCTCTTTATTAGCCTACGTAAGGTTACTAGCAATACATCCCGGCTTCGCACATCAAATTACAAATCTTTGAAATGTCTCAGCTATTCTTTTTTTATGTGAGAAGAGTAGCAAACGGGCATTCAAACCACCTGATGACAAATAGGTGCAGCCCATAAATATCTACGTACGCACAAAAACACGACCGAATTCCTATTTGAGCTCGAACGTAGATACGTTGCTACTCCTGAGGACTAAAATGGTCGCCACACTTCAAAATGTAGCCCGCAACCGCACCTGTCCAATCGAAACACAAGTAAAGCTTTACGGCGGATTATGAGGGCGTCGGTGGTACCTCTCCGGCCGAACTACATTTCTCCCACCTTTAGATTTAGATTATTCTATGATGTAAAATGCATTTTGAATTAAATGGGTGGGTCATACAGCTTATAGAACCGATGGCGATTGGGCAGCAAGGTTCTAGAATGAAGACCCGCACCGGAAAGCGTAGCGTAGGATGACCCCCTACTAGATGGAAAGATGGTCTCATAAAGGTCGCTGGGGTTTGTTGAGCGCAGGCACAAGATCAGTCTCTTTAGAGGTCTACGAGGGAGGCCAGCAGTAGACGTCAAAAGACTGAGATGATGGTGCTGAATATGCATGTATTATACATATAAACCTTCCTCTTGGAACACTGTCTATTGATTAAAACCGCATTAAAATCGATTACGTAGTCTGATAGATCTAAGCGTCGAAAGCAACTTTGTTTTGTACTATGTAGAGATATTGTGCCTTGTATATTTTTTGGAAACAATCATCTAAGAAAACTAAATGTCTAGAGGACTTCAAGAAGTTATAAGTGTAGATGAAGCGTCTATTTTAAAAAACGTTCATAAAAATAAACTCTTTAGAAAATTATAGTAACAAACGAACATGCAGCTTATGTAATAAAGAGATCACTGGCACCTATGTCGTCCGTAGCTGATTCCACATAGATGAGTGCCGCCTGAACACTTAGGTTACAATGCATATTATCCATATCCATCCATCCATATCTATACATACATCCAATGCATACAAACCATACTATGCAGACCATCTAATTTTCAAGTAATCGCAGGCCATGGAGATCCTTACACTCACATATGGGACTGAATGCTACCTGAGGTCGTACGTAAATGCGTTGTTACTCTTAAGCTAAGACGGTCGCTTCTCTTTAAGTGTAGCTGACAGTCGTACTCTCCAATTGAAATGCAAGTGTTGCTTCACTACGGATTATCAGGGTGGTGGTAACTCCCCCTCGGATTCTAGTGCTACTATCTGTGAAAATGTCTAACCAAGGCTTATGGTGGTATTGTTACCTCTCTAGTTCTGACTCCTGATAAAATATATAACTAAGGCTAATTTTGAAACCTTTCGTCCGTGGGATCCAAGTGCTAAAATTTTTCAAGCAACTCATCCCATGTTTCATCGACGCCACTAAACAAGAGGGCTGGTTTCTATCTCGTGCGGGAAATTTGCTTTCAACGCGGGAATGCGACTAGGATTCTTGGCACTTTGCCGCATGAGCACGGTTTCTCTTTAGATTGATTAGGCTTTTATCATAATTCGTTTTAAGGTTTTCATTATTGTAACATATTAGATTGAAGTTATTGTGTTAGTATCATTAATCGTGAAATCTATGATTTTAAAGTAATATTATCGCGGAATTTATACATTTTTCTACGTACCGAGTACTCATGAGTAATCTTAATCCTGAGTATCCAGTACATCATGAGATCAACTAAGGTTTATATATAAGTAAACTAACTGTCGATTCGGTCCAAAACTCGTCACGTACAAACTGAACAAACGCTATAGGCATCCAAAACAAGGATCAGTGGAATAAAAGGGCATAAAACTTTTCGGGACCCACGACCCTGTAATATTCAGTTTTTGCACCTTCCCGCAACCCATATAACGTATACGAATTGCCTCCTTTCAATTTTTTCCGCGGTTTAGTCACCTACTTTGCGGAAACCCGCTAAGTCGGATATTTGCGAGGAAGTCACAATCGAAAATAAGCCTACGTTATTTGCACATGGGGATGTTATGTTGGTATTACATATTTTTTGCTTTCAGTAGGCATACGACGTCAGACGCAAATAACTTGTACAAATCATGAAGAAATAACAAAGTTAAGCAACATGTGGCGTGGTCAAGAATTGGATGGGTGACCACTGGTGGTAAAAATTGCGCGCTTCGGAGAGTACCTTAAACAGTCGATGTGAGTAGTTTGCAAACATCTATCAAATTAGTTATGTAGTTACTAATTCGCGTCTTCACCATTACGTATTGAAGCGTGATGGCGGATGGCCCAAAACTTTCGGCAATTGTGGACAAAACCATGTCCAGCTTGGTACATTTATAGGGTTGCTGCATTCAAAGAATTGTAATAAGTTACCTCAATATCAATTCTCAAAATAAGCTTATTGGAAGCTTACTTTGAAATTCGTTATTTTGAAATATAATTGAAAAGGGGTGACGGTAAATGAAATTCTTACAAATTGAATTCATATCAAAGAAATAGACAACCGTTCGTTATTTTAAAATGTTTTCTCTTGTGTATTTTTAAAACTTCGTAAAAGAAAACAGTTTTGATATACATATTATAATGGTTTTGAAAGATGGTAGCAAGACTTTTGCTTTGAATGGACTTGTATGACAACGTTCCGTCTAATTGTTTTGTTGAACAAACTTAGTATTTTAAGCGTTCCATCTTATTATTAGATTAAATAAAATGTAAGATAGGGTTTCAGTTATAAATACAATATACAACAGATGTTCATAGGCGGCATTGGTAACATAACATCATGGCTAACATAATGCTATGTCTGATTGCGTGCTCGTTGACTGATCAATGTCCATTAGAGGCAAAAGAGATCAAGAAACACCCTAGGGATTCCAACAGAGAAGTTGGTCTTAAGTTAGCACAAAAGTATAATCATTAGTTTACGTAAATCACAAATAGTGCAAAGTTATGTGCGTAAAGATACCGTTAGTGAAGTCGAGATATAAAATGCAAAAAAAGGAATTAGATGTAGGGTAGATAGATTAATGTATTTCTAGCATCTGTCAACAGCTTCCCCTGCATTCCAGTTTAGCAGCGACCATGAGCCACGCAAGTAGTTCGAAATATTGGCAATTAAAAATCGTTAATCGTGAGTCCTCGTTCCATCCAACCATTGGCCTTTACGTCCAATGCTGGACGCAGGCCTCCCCAAGATGGCGCCACGCAAACCAATTCTGTACCCTCTGCATTCAGCAGTTACCCGCTATTCTTATCAGGTCGTCGGTCCACCTAGTTGGGGGACGTCCTGTGCTCCTTTTGCCTGGACGTGGAGGACTGCACTGGAGGACTTTTCTGCCCCATCGGTTGTCCGACCTTCGAGCGATGTGGCCTGCCCACTGCTACTTCAGCCTGAAAATTTTGAGAGCTATGTCGGTAACTTTTGTTCATCTACGGATCTCGTCGTTACGAACTTTGTTACATAGCGAAATATCAAGCCTAGGTCTCTATAGTACAAATACTCAAATTTAAGAATCAGAGAGGCGTGTCAAGAGTTTGAATCGCAGACCAAGTATGTGGTAGGTTGGAAACTTAACCACTACGCTCAAAGCTATTGCAGTTTGACATTGTCATATTTCGTACATTAATTACACTAATTATGTTTAGTCGGGAAGTTGTGAAGTGAAACTGCTAGGCAAAGTCAGTATTTTAATATCATCGGCACCGCATGTTCGACGTGGGAGGGCGGCGCATGATTAAAATACACGGTACACATAAAGACTGATTATACTTTAATTTAACCGAATAATTTCTCTTAACAATTTTGAAACGTAGAACTATAGCTCGATCGGGGAAGTATCACAGTCAGCCTAATAATCCTCAGTAAAGCATCGTGTTTTTCGGATGAAAGACGTGGTTGGCGGCCATGATGGGCGGGTTTTGCAAAAGGTTCAAAAAGAGCTTGCCCTCAAAATATCGTATATTTACCACCGCAAGGACTTCTAGCAAACTTTGATAGTGATAGGAAGGCCATAAGAGCGTACCTCAGAAACCCTAGAGGCAGTTACCCGACTGGAAGACTCAGTTATTGCTGAATGAACTGCAGTTAGTGTTTTTTCAGTGATCTATTGATACCATGCACCCAACGCTTTTTTTACATCGCAATTTCCTTTTATTATTTATATATTTTTTAGTTTTTTTTTTATTATTTTATAAAAGCGTGTTTTTAGTTTTATTTAACTATTATTTATTTTGATGTGACATCGTTTGAATTCGCAGTTAACGGTTATCTAGGAACAGTGTATGGAGGTTTATTATCATCAATTTGTCTCGTAATGAGCAATCAATACTCAACTTTCTTTACAAGTCAATCAATGACATCAATTTTCCTATAAATAAATAGGAAAATGTCGCTTCGTCCGTTAATGTGGATGACAAACTACTACAAAATACATTTTTAACAGTTTATATGATTTTAACACATGACGTTCAACCTTATTAATTTAGATCACGAATAATATAGATTTAAGTTGATTTACATAATTTCGTTGAATATTTACATAAGGATTTTTTTAAATTACAATGCATGTTGATTGATTTTATTGTAAAAATATATGTACCTTGATGTAACAAATCGCAAGGAGTCAAGTAAAGATTCATTATATCAAGTAATTCGATGAGGTTTGTTATATTGAGGTAAGTTTGCTCAAAAAATAATTATAAAGAAGTAAAAAAATAGTTTTTTCGCGAAACCTGTCGCAATTGAATCACATACTACGCGATTAAGGGTCATATATTGGTGGGAACTTTACATAGAGGTTTAGAGTTGACAAAATTCGTTAATTAGAGGTATTTACACTTTTTTGATAGTTGAGAATTCGTTATAAAGAGGTTGTTCGTAAAAAAATCGTAATGTAAAGGTATATTTTACATTAATTCTTATGGCCAATTCAAGGGGATTACGAAAATTTTGTTAAAGAGAGGAGAGTTATATTGAGGTTTGTTATATTAAGGTTGCACTGTATATGCAAAATAGGGAGTTTAAAATTAAATCTATAGTCTTTCTTTAATTTCACCTAATCCACTTAAGTTGGAGGCGATAGTATTGTATTTTAAAATGCCTTTGTTAATAGTTGCTCCTAAATAAGACAGTTCAACAATTATCCAGAATGTTAAGTTGTTGTTAAAAACTATTTTGTAACAATCCTCTACCACAATTTATAATGGTATATATGCAAAGCATGAACTATGAAAATAGGAAAAAGTGCGGAGATTGAAAATATATACCATAACACATATTAGTACCAATACCCGTTTCGCCCCAAAGCGGAGCATCATCAGGGTAAGTTGACTCCTATACATTATGGTGGCGCATTGTTACAAAGTAGTTTTTAACAACAATTTAATAGCATAAAATTCCGCAAAGTAATGCCTGATGCTATTAAATATTATCCGGAAAATTCCTAACGCATTGATTTAATAATGACGTTAACATTTTCGGAATTGTTTATTTGTGGTAGTGTTCCTTGCCTGACTTTCACTCCTGAAATGTCGTTCCAAAAGATCCTTCCCAGATCTAAAGATTGAATTGTGTTGTCTCTTCTTAGATTGTATTCTTGGATATTGGAGATATTGGAGATTCCGGAATGTTTAATGCAGCGAAAACAAAAGGAATACTTCAAACCTAATGAAAACCCAGGTGGAGTCGCGGTCGGAGCTAGTAACATACGTTGAACGGTTTCTGAGTGACATTATAATTAAGAAACATTTCCCGTAGTTGCGGAGAGTGGACCATAGATTGATGCTATGCTTTTTACAAAGAGAAACTCTGATGGGATAATCAATACGAAAAAGACATTAATTGACTTATTGACAAAGTAATCAATGTTAAGGCATACGTAAAGATTAGCTGCATTATTTTCGCGTCGAACTGTACACGTCGATTGGCATAAGTGTCTCCTCTGGACCGAGAAAGATCTGGAACGTTTTCTACCAGTTTTCTTGCTTACTTGAGTATTAACAGGATCAATTTCGCGTCCCGTTGTCCTCGTCACTGGTAATGATTCTATCCTAATATCGAAGAGAGGGCTGGAGAATATGTTTTAAATCTACTATAGTGCGAATTGGTGGTAAAAGAAATAAATTAGTGAGATACTCGTCTGGAATAATTTCAAATTGTCAAAAAGTCTTTCGCCAGTTTGACAGTTTTTTTATGTGAGAAGAGCAGCAAACGAGCATACAAACCTCATGATGTTAAATAGTTGCAGCCCATAATCATCCACGTACAACCACAAACACGACCGAAATCATATCCGTGCTCGAACATAGATACGTTGCTACACCTGAGGACTAAGATGGTCGCCTCGCTTCAAAGTGTAGCCGGCAACCGCACGTCTCCAGCCGAAACACAAGTAATGCTTTACGGTGGATTATGAGGGCGGCGGTGGTACCTCCCCGGTCGAACTATAGGTCTCTCACCTTTTCTAAACAATGGTAAAAATTGAAACTAACTACTTGTCATTTCCAAAACGAAATTCATCCACCAATGACCGCATAAGTTCCAATTACTGACGATTGCTTATTTGTGAGTTTGTATTGTAAACGAAGCCAAAAATCGACATTAACTTGAAGTTACTCTAGCCGTCTAATAATGCTGGGAGGTACAAAAGAAAATCGCCAAGTAATAACTATAGGTGACGGTCTAATCGCTCGATGGAGCGCCGCTCAAAGGCACAATGTAGGAATGTAGACTTAAGGCACGTGCCGTCCGCGACAAAGACATCGCCTTTTGCTATGCGATGAGGGCACTGTGATGGACTGAAGCGGGATTTTGTTATGAAGTGGAATTAGCAAACGAACATGTAGTCCATCTGATTGTAAGTGGTCACACGCCCATGAACATCTGTAAGTAACTCCATAAAGAACAAGACTCGCACTTGAAGTCTATGGCAGAAAGTTGCTACTCCTAAAGGCTAAGTTGGTCGTTTCGTTTGTAAGTGAACTGGCAACCATACCTTTTTACAGAAACATAGGAAAGCTCACGCTAGAAATGTGTGTGTGGTAACTCGCCGGTCGAACTACAGTTCTCCCACCTTGAGAATTATTATGTAATATAGGAAATAGCCTTTTTTATAAAAAAATATACTTCTTTTAGTATTATTTTAGAATTCAAACAGCGTAGCCTAAACTATGCTTGCCGTTATTTATTCGCCAGAACTTTCAGTTCTGCAGCTGACTGACGAATAAAAGTTGCTAAGTTCAAATTCAAAGTATTTAGAGAAAGTTTGTTTCCTGTCGAATTGAAAATCTAACTCCCTGCATTTAGAATTCGTCGGTGTTAAAAGGCAACTTGTGAATAATGTATTTCGTTTAGGGTTGACAGTGTTTATTATATTAAACATTTAAAATATAATAATAATAATAACAATAATCCTGAATATAAAATAATGTATTTAGATTACAGTGAGAGGGGCAGTGACAGTGAGGTGACAGTGTTTTTTTATATATCCAGGTAGTCAAAAATGTTTATTAAAGTAACCTGAGTAATATGAATAACTTGAAACTAAATAGCCGAAATATAAATACAGCTAAGTACAGAAAAACTATAAATAAATTCTATATATGTATGTACATATACATAAAAGATGTTACTTAAATATAAAACCAAATTGCTGTCCTTTGGATGAGTTCCCAAAAAGCTGGCGAAATTATTTCGCTCATATGATAATAACTTAAAGAAAATATAAATATAAAATAATTAAAGAATAGAGAGCGTTGGTAGAGTGAGGGAACCACAAGTATAAGTCACTCTGTTGCCGTCACGCATAAAGAATAGAGAGCCTTGGTAGACAGTTGTCATCACAGTATAAGAAACTGTCATGCCAATTCTGTCACGTCGCATAAATCGGTCCAACTCCTAAAGCACGCCAATACATTTTCTCTTCTAAATGTCATCAGATTAGAATAATTTAATTACGACGCTGGTTCCAACTAATAAAAGCTCACCGGAATTCATTGTACCTAGCGTAAGTGCAGAGCTTTTTAGCTGAGCTTTCGAACGTCACTTGACTTCAACCTTTGTACGTGGACAAACGCAGTGCTTAAGCGTTCGATAACTTCAGGTGCAGAAAGCACCTTGCACTTCCTGCTCTTAGGCCGGGAAAGGGGAAAGGACGAAAGATGGAAAAGGGAGGAAAGGGAGAAAGGGATGAAAAGAAAGATTTCGTAACTGGTTTTGTTAAGCTACTATTTATACAGTTCGTTCGGGGAGGTGTTATTGCCATATGTTTATTTAGCATGAAGTAATTCTTGTGTTTTGTTAGGAAGGTTTTGCAGGATGGCAATAATGTAACCTTCGACCGGGGAGGTACCACACACACACGAATATTCAGCGGAAGGCATCACCATTTGATGGAAAATTGTAATTGCTTGCTCGCTTAAACATAATTTTGAATATTGCTATGTTCTAATATAAGAGAACTACAGTTCGACCGGGGAGGTACCACCGCTGCTCCCATAATCCACCGTAAAACATTTCTTGTGTTTTGGTTGGACAGGTGCAGTTACCGCCTACACTTTGAAGCGAGGCGAGCATCTTAGTCCTCACCGAGCTCAGATAGAATTTCAGTCGTATTTATTTATTTATCGTATTTATGTACGTGGATGTCTATGGACTGCGACTACTTAACATCAGGTGGTTTGTATGCTCGTTTGCTACTCTTCTCACATGGAAAAAAAATAAACAACAACGATTTAACTTGAATGTACAAAAATAAGATTTCTTGGGTTTTTTTGACTAATTGCTACATAGTAGCTTGATAGCTCTCACCAAGACGAAGGGTCGAAAAGAAAGTTAAGCCATAAAAGACGTTTAGGGCCATAAATAATTCTGATCTCTGGCCGCTGTCGTAAATAAGTAATCTTTTATATCTTTTGTAAAGTTTTATTGGCTTTGTTTGTCTACGAGTTCTGTTAATCTTCTTACTTTTTACTTTTTTATCTTTACACCTACGTAATTTTTTATATAATTTATTCACTGTAATTTACACATGTTTTGTATTAGAAGATGCTACACCTACAAGATTTTTGTACACATTATTCAATGTTTTCATGTAAATTTAATTTACACAAAAAATGTACCTTGTGTAAATGATACATTGAAACCAAGGGTTTGACCGTTTTCGAAAAACTATTTTCATAAATTATACAACTCAAAAACCCAATGACATGAGGTGTACATTTAAATAAAAAAGGAGTTTTGGATATTACATCCCTAAGAAGGTAAAATATGTTTGGTAGTTTGTATTGTTGTATCGACATTTTTTATGTGAGAAGAGTAGCAAACGAACATGTAACCACCTGATGTTAAATAGTCGCAGCCCATAGACATCCACGTACCACCACAAACACTACCGAAATCCTATCTGAGCTCGAACGTAGATACGTTACTACCCCTAAGGACTAAGATGGTCGTTTTGCTTCAAATTGTAGCCGGCAACCGCACCTCTCCAATCGAAACTCAAGTTATGCTTTACGGCGGATTATGAGAGCGGCGGTCGTTCCTCCCCGGTCGAACTACAGTTCTTCCACCTTTAAATTTAAAATTTACGCGAGCACAGCAGTAAGTAAAAGCTAGTTAGAGTTCTCTTAGTACACGTAGTTATAGATAAAGCTTTTTACAGGATGTGTTTAACTCAAAGTTCAGTTAAAGAAGTTTCGACCGCCGTCTCGTCTGGCGATCTTATCTCGGTAAATATAAATAATAGTACAATATCCGTACTACAGACAGACAGACGGCTATTAACTTAGTAGGAATGAGTTTGGTCTCAGATGGATCTTATATTATTAGATAAACATATTGCGGACTTTTAGCGTTTGGGGGAATCGCTGCAAAACTCTGACGATTTAGAAAACAAAATCTAAATAAGTATATTTGCAATTTAATTAATATATTATAGACTTTTAAATAATTTGTTAAAAACATTTTAAAGATAATTTTAAGATTTTAATTATAAAATAAATAAAAATATCAGAATTTAATTAATTATTTTTTTAGCTGTGACCACGAGCCACGGCACAATCGTATTAAAAACTAAATAATGATTAAAAAATTAAATATAGTAATGTCATTTGTATTAGACGACCGCATATTGAATTAAAGGCCCTATGCTTACAATATTATTTTTTGTACAAAAACTGATTTTTAATATTAATTACACTAAAATTGAGTTCTCGTAACATTCAATCTATTTTTGTAACGAATAATAAGATTTGATTTCAAAGTACCAAGCGAGCGTATTCTTGAAGTTAAATGGACTCTGCAGCCCATGGACATCTACGTTCAACATTAAACAGATCTAAAGTCCCATCTGACGTCGTGTATTTGCGTTGCTACTGAAGAGTGAGATGGTCATACCACTTGTAAACGTAGCAACGGTACCTCTCCAACCTAAACACAAGTAATGCTTACGTCAAATCATGAGGGCGGTGGTGGTAAGACAACTTTCGAACTATTGTTCTAAACCTTGCTAAATAATAATTGATTGTCGCATAAAAAATCATTAAGGCTGATGGATCGATAAAAAAAATCATATAAACATTTAAAAAACTTTTTTTGCAAACATTTTCAACCTTCACAAAAGCGAGACGACAAAAGTCGAAAGTTTTAAATGTGCAAGAAAATTATAAAAATCTCTCATGTCGTGTTTTTCGTAAAAGGTATATTCAAAAGTTTTTAAGAATTTTCCTCGTTTAGAAAATGTTCGTGTACACAATTTCCAAAAACGACTTCTTAAACGTTGTACCAACTTCAGCTCGTGATGTTGTCGTATAAAAATAATATTTAATAATTTTGAGTCCTTTCACCCTCAGCTTGCAATCAATTTCTACCAATATAACATTTGCAATTATATTCGTAAAGAAAACAGAAATAGTATAGAATAGAACCGAAATTAAATGGACAAAATAATCCAATCCAATATAAAATGGGGCAAAAATACTCCCCGGCGGGGAATCGAACCCCGGTCTCCCGCGTGACAGG
>DWON01001942.1:0-22347 GCA_018251015.1 Phocides pigmalion okeechobee
GGACGCGGATGCGTTCCTACTCTTGAGGACTAAGATGGTCGCCTCCAATAATGTGTATCCGGAAACCACACCTCCCCTACCGAAACACAATACATGAGGAACATGTTGCTTTAAGGCGGGTTATGAGGGTGCCGCACCGGGCGAGCTCTATCGGCTCTACCACCTTTAAAAATTGAACATATTTTAATAATAATAAAAAAAACAGTAAATAAAACGAATGTAACGGAGTTAACCAAATTTATTAATACATTAAATATTATATGCTTTGTATTTTGAATTTAAATACCAAAGTATATTAATTAAAAATTAGGCACACATTGCAAAATCGATTTTTCGTATACACTTCTGTCGACAGCCAAGTTGAAACACATCGAATCTGAAAAATTACAGCTCTTTAAAACATAACTTTGGCAAATTTTAATCGGTTCGATCAAACAATAAAACCGTAAGTGTTCATGTACCCATATTTTTTCGGAATGAAGCAAAATTCCCCGTGCAATAAACGTAACGCTCTCATAAATATCAAATACGGATATGCGCTGCAATTTGACACATTGTAATTTAGCATGTGGTGCGCCGTACGGACGATCCTCATATTTCACGCTCACTTTAAAATTGCCTTTCGAAATAGATGTCTATACGTTTCAATGCAGAAAATTTGTAGTTGTAGTAGTTTGGGAAGATATACTACTTAATAATATTTTTCTTACTTAGGTATTATGAAATCTGGCATAGTACATACGTACCAATATGGTTGCATGCTATTTTTACAATTTTTTACCAGACTACAAAACGCACGCCACGTAAATAAAGAATCGTAATGAGGCAGATACAAGGTTTTAAAAATGCGATTTCATTCGTCTTTTCGTGAAAACTAAGTACGGCACCTTTATTACCTACCTTTCTTCCCACTCTGACGCATACATCCATCTCTTTCCAGTAACACGTTTTATCTGCTCTCTTCTCTTTAATCTGCTATCTATTCTCTTATGCGAAAGATGAATAATCTTCTTATGTAGCTTTAGCATAAGGGACTATTATAATTATAAATTATTATATCATAGGTGTAATAAAATAAAAAAAAAATTGCGTCTGTTCTTATGAATTAACAAGAGTAACGTCCTTACTACACAACTAGCTAATTTCGTTGTGTCGGTTTTTCGTGACGTCGCACGCGCGCATTGTAAAAAATAACTCTCATCATTTTTCCAACGCGCCAACAGAAGTGTAAATACACAAAGATTACTTAATACGTCATAAAATGTAAGAGAAAGATTTAAAAACGAGAAAAAATAAAACGAAAAGTAATTATGATATAACTGTAGCCGCAGGAAAACGTCGACTTTTCCGAGTGCTTCGCTTGCGTGTGAAGTTGGACTGTCAAATAATGATTCAATTGTCGTAACTTCGGACTGAGTGCACAGAGAGCGACGAATAAAATTTTATATCTTCTAAATTTTCTTTTATTACTGCATGAATTGGACCAATGGTCAAAGATAATACGTCTTTTCAAAAACAAAAAATGAACATATATTTTTTGTTTTTGAATGAGGTTTTTGCACAAAAATCGCATAGTTTTTATAATATAGACAAATCTTAAAGAAGGAAGTTTCTTTTAGAAAGAGCCCCATATTTTGTTACTTCTACTTTTTTTTTCTAATGTGGCCGCCATAGCAAATTCTTTGAAATATATATATTGGTAGAATTTGACAAGATTTTATTACAATAAATCCAAAAAAATTGTTTCTTAAATGTAAGATTGAATCCTAGGATACTTGTGTTCACCTTGATGCTTGCCACCATAATATGAATTTCAACTCGGTACCTATTTTCACTATTGAAATAGAAACTTTAACCAGACAGATTGATCGACATAAAGATTGAAAGAATAGGCTTAATAAAAAGTTCTCATTTACGGTACGGTACGGTTTACGGTATCCTTCAGTATACACAAATAAAATATAACTATGTTATGGAAACATTGATATTTTATTAATAACTAGCAGTACCCAGAGCGCGTTGCTACGCAACCAATAAATAAATTTGAAGGAAAGACATTACACAAAAATTAAATTGATTTTATTGATTTTTTTCTGACGAAAATTGGTCGTACCAACTCAGAAACCTTCGTGGGCTTATGCACAACAACTTTGCTAAAGATCATCGCATGATCAAATGCATAGTTTACGAGTCCATAAAGGACATACAGACAAACATTCATTATTATATATTAAGATTATAATTTGAATAAAAATAACTTCGATATACAGACCGGATGAAACTACGAGAGTTCGGATTTCTATTATGTGCCAACGTAACTCAAAAATAGTTAATAGTTTAAAACATTGGGAGTCTATTCTATTACTTTGTTTATGAATATGAAAGTTGTCACATATTATATTCCGATGTTTCATGTGACGAATACATTCCAGTTTCCCGCGACTGAGGGACGCAGGTGCCGAGGTTGTCGCGGCAGTCAAAAATAAATCTATATCGTAAGGGGTGCATGATAAATATGACAGCACTAACACGCTTCATGAGACAATGCCACCTTAAAAGGGGTTACGCCTAAATTTGCTTATCAGAGTCTATAAGTAATCACATAATAACAACCATTGAGATTTTGCGGTTGTTCATTGTAGTTGTATTAAGTATACTTACTATTATATTAAAAGGTAGCAGAACCAGTAAGTTTAACCAAGTAAAGCCATTTTGGCGTTATGGTAATAAGGTGTTGTTTCCGGTTTTTTATAAGTGAGTCGTTCATTTAATTAGCAGGAGTTGCGATGCACCTTCCACCCTGTGATGGAATTTTACAGAGATGGTGGCAGTGACCGCTTACGATAAAACGGGAAAAATTGCATCTCCTCAATAGGGTAAGAGCTGGGCATACTCCACCACGCTGTATCAATAATCGTTGGAGGAGATTTTAGTGGCCAATCCGTCAGATGGTTTGAAGGATCTATGTGCTCCAAATCATGTTAGAACGCACGAGATTATTCATTAACGATCACCCATCCAACGACCGACTATATCCAACATTCACTGAATATGTTGATTCTTACCAAATGCATTACATATACTAGAGAGCTACAGAAAAGTTTGGATATCCCTTATTTTAAATTGCCAGCCTAGCGCAAAGTTTCGTACATTAGTGCGTGCCTACCATAATCCCATTAACCCTAGAAGGCTAAATAATTTTACGTAAATTGTCACAAATTACTGAAAATGGCCCAACGTTTGCTATTATTTTTTACGTGTTGCTTTGCATTCATACTAAAATTGTATTTTTAGTTAATTGACATAGTACGAGTAAGCTTATGTTTGATTGATATGACAATCTATTTTTACCCAAAGACCTTTTAAGCCCCTCAAAGTTAAATAGTCACTTGTCCTGTGTTGGTGGTGAAGATCAAGTACAACGGTTCCTGGAAATGTTATGAAAATTTCCTGTGCTGAGTGGCCGACAATAATTGTTCATAAGTCTTCGAGCTTTCAAAGCTCTTGTTGTATGGTCTCTTCCGTTATCATTAAGTAATTGTCTTGAGACCTTAGGGAAATCTTCAATCGAAAAAGGAGCTGTGGGTAAATTCTTAAATAGAAATACGTTCGAACTACAAGTTAAAAATATGAATATGGACTTGAGGAGAATTTTGTAGAGATCGTTAGTTAAGGAAATACGTCCTCCAATCGTATATCCAAAGCCAATATATATACCGTCACCGCTTCCACTTAAAATTTTTACGCTTGTTGAAAATTAATCATATTCTACATTTTAAAAACTACTTTTTTATTTGAAATGGACTATGTATATTGGCTTTGAATACTAGGAAAATTATATTCGCATCAAATATTGATAAAATCTGTACGATAATTACTCTTAGATAAAAATATACCTTTGTGTACGTAAATATATTTTTGTTTATGTGGTAAAGTACTCAATTATTCAATTTTACTTGTAAATGAAATGAGTAATCTAAAAAAATATTTTTAGCAATAAAAATACGGCAAAAACCTGTTAAATTATTTACTTTTAAACTTCATGCACTTTACCCCGTAAGGACGTTCCAGTATACCATGAATTACTTTACAGAATTATTCATAAAGACTCGTCCAGGAATAAGTAATAATCCAGGAAAAATCTACATAGATATTATCTAGACCGATGATTCATAATCACTGAACTTCAAATACCCTTCTGGTAGATTTAATTTATTTCCAATAAGGATTGTTCTGTATCGACACCTATATTTATAAAGCCTTTCAGAAAATTCCTAAAGCGTTTTGTCTACGTTTACAAAGGCTGATCAATCAGATGTCGTGAAATACGGAATTTTCTTTATTTGAAAAATTCTTTCATTTACACTTTAATTGGAAATATTCGACATAACTTAATAAAGATACCATGAACCCCAATTTAAGGTAGCAAACAATAAGTCTAATAAAATTATGTTAAAAAAACATATATGTATATTCTCGATTTTTCCATTATTATAAGTTAATTCATGTCATATTATATATTTTTAATATACTTTATTGAAATTATTATAACATAATTATCATTTTATAATAACTACATTAAACTGCAGATCAATTAATAATAACACATTTTTTTACGTTTCTTTTATTAGAAGATTGGCAAACGGTTATGGGCAGTTTGATATTGACACTCAATACAATTGAAATCCTAACTAAGGTTGTACACGGACGCATTGATTCAAAAAGTACCTCCTACGGAAGTATAGCTGGCAACCACACCTTTCCAATCAAAACACAAAAATTGCTTTAGGGCCGATTAATGGGTCCGTAGTACTTTCTCGGTCAAACGCCAGTCTTAAAACCTGAAAAATAATCACTAGTTTATTTTCCCTTATAGAATATAATCGAAATAAATAAAATAAAGAGTCATATGAAAATAAATAAAAGTTCACAGAGTACTTAAGAGCTATAGAAGAGATTACGTATATTTTATTTAATGCCTATTACGTAGAGACGATAAAAGAAACGAGGCATAAAGGCTTTATTGTGTGTTAGCCTCTTACTGTGAAATAACACCTTAACAATGCGTATGTCCTTAAGGATTTTCTATATTCAGACGTTTGTATTCAAGATTGTATGAAAAATATACTAAGCTATCGGGTTATTCTCAGCCTATATTCCTGAAAGCCTGTCACTATAAATAATATATAAAATATGTAATTGTTAACTACTCAGTTGGTAAATGTTCAGTATTAATTAAAAATAAATAATTTGCAAGATAGCGATAACGTTAACTTAGATAACGTAATCAAATAATATTTACGTTTGAGTTTTATATTTGCAAGTTTTATGAAATATATAAATAAAATAATAAATCATTTAAAAAGTAGTTTAGACTTTATAAAATATTCTAAAGTGTAATAAAAGCTATCTGAGCTAGAATTCTAAGCTAGAAAATTGCAAATATCCAGAAGGATATTAGAATTAATAGTAGGTCTAGTAACACCTGCAAAGTTTTGAAATATGAGACAGGTTTATTCTTTCTATTGCTCCTATAATTCATCTGAATGTCGCAAGCAATATATAATAATGAACGCGAAATTAACAGAAATAAATAACGTCATTAAAACACGTCGCTAGACCTACAAATTAAACATACTTCTACGTACAACTTCTTAATTGCTACTACGTGATATATCGATACAACCTGTGTATATGTTTTATAGACACATAGAAGGTAGAACGAGCGTTTTGTTTTGATCATATTAAAGAAGCAAATAATACCTGTACATCAATGATCCATTTATACATTTATACGTACTAGGTACTAGGTTTAAATAATTACCAGCAGGGGTAAAAATTCACCATCTTATTATAATATCACATTTAAAATAATTTATAATAATCCCCAAATAATGCTACGTTTTCCCTGCAAGAAGTTTATGGATGCTATAAATAATGGTTGACTAATAACCCTATTATGAGTATCTAATCCCCGCTGGTGGAGCGTGGTGGCATATGCTGTATGTCTGAGACAAAAGAGATATTTTTAAATATTTGTCGTGTATTGTAATGATCATAACATTTTTTTTATCGAAATTCATATTTCCATAATATTGTTCTTTAAATTTATTTTAAATTTAATATTGGTGATTAAATTGAAATTCTTTCAATAACCAACAATTTCGATATTTTACATTTCTGGCCCATCGCGTGACAACCATATTTTTATGATTCTTTACTGATATCCTTCAGTTATTTATCTTTAAATTGTCCTGTAAAGTATTAATATTATGCTTTTGGTCGCGTTTTAAATCTTATTTTATATCGCAACACTACTTGTGGTGAAAGCAAGTGATTTATGGCGTGGCTTGTAGCAGCCAACAGCGAGTAATGGCCGTGATCAAGACATGTCTAAATTTATAATATCTTTAACGTTGATAAACTTGATAGATGTTGCAAAATTTAAAACAAACAAAACGGTAAGAATTAATTTACATTCCAAATAGTGACTAACACAGTACAGTGTATTAGATTTGATGGCTGAGAACACTCACTTTATTAAAAAATATAATAATTAAAATAAATTAATATCACTGAAAAAATTGCGATACATCCAATTTATGTGCTACATTAAATTAATTGCTATAAATTATGGAGTTAAACGTATATCAAATTATGTATAAATGTAAAATTGAATATAGATATTTCTTGTTAATATATTTCATAAATTTGAAACAACATGATAGCTGAAATTCTTATGATCTAAATAAGAAATTCATACAAAAGGTATTACGGGGAAACATCTATGATATCGAAAGTATAAGACCGATAAAATTTACACTTTTAAGTTAAAGTTAATCATCAACTAACATAAAAACAAATTTAATTAGATTGCTTTAGGTAGTAGAACCTGTATGGTTCGAAAGGGGAGGGCCAAGTATTTCTAGTGTTCAGCAATTCTTGCATTTTGACGAAAAAGCCAGTTATAGGCTCACTGAGGTTCGCGTATAGTTTATGAGGCTGTGATTAATCGCAAATAGGACTCCTCTTCTACATGGAATTGTTCACAGATATCTATGTGTTGCAAAAATTCCAGGGGATTTACATCGTTATTTACACCTCCAATTTCATAAAGAAGCTTTGTTTTTCCCTCGGGATTAAAACCCGGAATAGGCACATTATTAAAGCAATACCTCAGGGCTATTACGGATATACACTCAAATACTTCTAATCAGTATCTTAGTAAGCAATCTTTTTTTCGACAATTTCGAAGGACCCGACCTTGAATAGGGCAAACCCTTGGTGAATAATGACTTCAACTTATCAGGGTTTTTACTTTGATACGTTGGCTCGCTGAGTCATGCGATAGCTATCTTAATGAGTAATATTTACTTCTTGCTGAGTGCCTGGTGGGACAATTGAATGTAGCTTATCAAATAATTTGCCTACCTACAAGAAAAATAAATGGTTATGTAGAATTTCGTGTAGACTTTAGCTGCAATCTTATTTTTTCTCAAATCAGCAGAACTCATTGAAATACTTAAACGAATACAGGGGACATACGTATATTTAGTTTTTATTATGCTCTACTAACTTACAAAAATAAGATGATTTTTATCAATATTGTAACCAACCATTTACCACACCGTTTGTGTCCTACTTTCAGGCACGGATTTTGTAACAGAATGAGAAGACACAGCAATTTAAATGCAAAAGGGTAAACTTTATACACATATTAAGAACATTATAGCGTGCGGGTATGTACCCTTACGTCGTTTTTGTTTCGAGTTAGTCAAATTTTAAGCAAGTGATAAAAACATAATTAACCTCTTACACAGATGGTATAAACATGGAGATATATGCTTAGGATTCCTAGAAATCCTGGACTTCTTAAAAGATATATGTCAGTATTGGTACACATAATGTTGAACCTCTTGTATTGAATACTTAAATTGAGTTATTCCTAAAATAAAATGAAATTATGCATATAACAAATAATATCCAGTACTTTAAAAACATACATATGTTTATCTTTTGTACGTTTACTTAGTTTAGGCAGTAATGTCGCGCTGGGTCATGTTGACCTAAATCTGATATTTCTGGGCCTCAATAAACAAAGAATTTCGGCAAGTTCACCCGAAAAGATTCGCAGGATCCCTTTTAAAGTGACATAGTTTCATAAAGCGTGTTAGTGTTGTCATATATCACGCGCGTACCCGAACGTTCTATATTTCATATTTGTCGTCCGGACAGCCTCAGCACCTGCGCCCCAGTCGCGGGTTCGCGACTCGAATGTAAATTTGTCACACGAAACGTCCGAAGGCACGTGACGACTGTTATGTCACTTTTAGCAACGTACGGGTTATTCTTCTAACTTCAAAAACGTTTCTTGAATATCTGAAATAATATGTCACAAATATTGTTTTACGACAGGTGAATGTGTATACGTGTATATTATTTACACCTGTCTTCGAATGACATATATTGATATCACTTCCCTTTAACATTTATTGATTTAATAGGAAATTTCACTTGTTAAATTTGTTTATCTTCTGTATCAAAATGATGTTATATCAAAATGTCTCTTGCACTATCAGGCTCATATTACATGATCTTTATATTTGAACCAAATTAGACAGTGGCTATAGAATGTATTCTTAGAATAGGCACTTATTCCCATTATGTATTCTAAAGTAGGTCTTCAAGATTAGAGGTGGCATGCCATTATAGTAAAGGTAAAAAAGGTCGTCACGTAGGGTCCGGATGCATTCAGTCGAGCATCACTATTCACCTTGAATCAGGAACAGGATTAGTGTATTCGTGACCTGAAACCCCTATCTTGCATATTTTCACAAAAATCCACAAGATAACACCCTGTTCAGCTATCTTGTGGATTTTCGACGCCTTAGAATATTTCTACGCCTTTCTTTAACACTAGGTCTTTATTTACTGCTAGGTATTATTAGGCAAGAAGGAAGTTATGCATTTTATCTCTTTTCATAGGTATACAAACATACAGTCGACCATATGTTAAATAATTATTCAAACACATAGACATATTCACCAAATCCAAAATTGAACACGAATCCTTATCGTGATGACATTGACAAGACAGACGCGGCGCTGAGAACTACATAAATCCGAACATCTCACGTTGTTATGTACCACCAATTGGCAAACAAAACACAGCCGCGTATACGGTTTACTTACACAGAAGCAACTATACACGCCAGGAGTAATAACGCATCTCTGATTGACCTTAAGACGCTTCTATATAGAGTTGGTTACACATGTTTATGAGTGGCAATTTGCTACTGAAATTAAAAAAGGATAAAGCACACATACTTATCGACGCTATGTTGCTACAAATGCAATGAATATTCAGTAATTACATGGCTTAAATATTTATAATCTACATTTTTCGTAGGAAATAATGGAAGTAGTAAGTACTAAATATTGGACACTAAATGGTAAGCCCACCAATAATGTGCTAAATAAGCAGGTATGTTACTATTAATAATTGTTATTTCATGATCGCAAGAGGCAGGTATATTTTATAACTCGTTAACAACACGATTTCAATTTCGTGTGGTTGCGATACGTGTTAAAAATACCGACTAACCTCAGGTTATTTCACTAAATTGTAACAATTTACGCAACACTATTAGCCTCCAACACTTAATTAAATTATGTCGGGCACGCACTATAGCCTGTGTGGAAATTCAGCTCAACTTGCGAACTTCAAACTAAGGCTATTAAGGTCAGTACCAAAATGTTATTTTTGCTTTTATAAGTACCTAGGTATATAGGTCGATAATAATCCTAGATAACATTCCGCGGGCTAAAATTATATGTGTCATGACAGAATATCCACACCTAAATTTCAAATACAGTAATATTATAGATGTCTTTTAATTTATAACACACTTAACTGTTAGTAGAACTTCAAAAAAATCTAGCATTCAACATAAAATATTGTTACAGCATTATAAGACAACCAATAAATCTTAACGAAATAAGTAATATCACGAAATGAGGACGAATGAGACGTACTTAATGAACTCAATTTTCAATTAGAGCAAATCCGTATTTCGCGACGGACGACTGATCAATCTTTATAAAAATAAAGAAATGAAAATTGAATAGATACCTCCCAAGTAGGCAGTACTTCAATCTGGACTAATATTAACACAAATCTGGACTAATTTGGTCGCTCGTAATACGTGTTTCACTGAAAAGTTAGACATGGATATAGAACGTGGCTTTGGAGCGACTATAGAAGAATTTACGTTTATATTTAATTGAATATTAATAGACCATTAATTACATTTTGTTACCGTCAAACAAATTCTTCTCGAAATTATCGCAACTTATTAGGACCCCATATGAAATAAGGGCGTAAACCTTTTATTACCGAGCTTCCGCTGGCTCATAATTATGGCTCATATCAGAACAAAGTTGAGTTATTAAGCTACTTAATTGGCTCCCATATATTAACGGGCCTACTGCTTTATGGCAACATACATTTTACAGCATACGGCAGATTGTACTCTGTTGCAAAGGTAATCCTAGGATTAACTACGCACTTATCTTTTTTACCGACATAAAAATGTATTCCACTTTATTTTAAAGCCGAGGGACTTTTTACATTGTACAAAATAATCAATTTATTTAATAAATTTACCAAATTACTTCAAATTCTATTACAAACTTCTATTTGTAAAATGGTAATTTCAAAATTATACTACGATAGGATAGGATTATACTACGATATTATGATAATATGGAAAATATAAGATGTTAGTTAAAAAGAAGAGATGTGGGTCATGGACGAAGTTGGGGACCTATTTCCTACATAACAAATAGAGGACCGAATGTCTCTACTGTTTGACCTAAAGTTCACAATACAAGTTAGCTGTTATTAGTGGATTATTTTATTTTTACCGAATAAATACATATTCTGCATGATTTTTTTATACAATATACTTATTTACTTTATACTTTAAAGTACAGCGGATAGGCCATATGTTACTGAGATTTAAGTAGTCACTGCCACATACCGACATTTACGACACGAGAGAAGTCGTCAATACATTGCTAGGTTTGAATGAGACTTGCTTTGAGTGATTTGAGATACAAAAACCAAATATATAGTATAGTTGTAGCGTACTGTAGCAGTCAAAATATTAAAATGTACAACTATATTTTTAGTCCAACAAAAATTAGTAGATCAAAGTAACGAATATAAAGTTAAAAGAAATAATGTTTTATGACATTATAAGTACATGACACGAATATAGAATAAAAAAATTTCATTGCACTTTCAATAGGGTAAAATTACATCTTTTAAGAAATTAAAATATTTTTACTACGTTTCATCCTTCTTCATGAGTTCTCGCATCGCAAGTTTATTACGGAGATTAATCTCCTAAGTACCCTACTATAATTATAACAATTGCGTAGGATAAGTAGATTTTGATAATGGTACAAGTTTTCCTATTTTGACTACGGCAACATTACCGCCACACCTATTTCCGCTTTATGACAGCTTAGTAAACGCGTTTTATGAATACGGCCAATGATTATTCTTATTTTATTACGTCCGACACTTACTTACATGATTAATCAATATCTAAGTCAATCACCTAGTTACGCTATCTACTAAAGTTTACGTAATTAAAGTTCTGTTGATTAATATCATCATTTAAGTCATTTTTCATAAAATTAAGCCTATATAGTGTAAGTCTAATAAATATGTCCTTGGAACCTAGAGATTAGAAGATACATTCAGGTAAACATGCTTAACAAAGTTATTATTAAACGGAAACGTCTTGAAATGGTGACAGTATGTTTTTTTTTTCATGTTTCATTGTAATGGTCCGTGACCACAACAAGTACAATTAAATTATTTAAAGACATTTTACTGCATATTATTTAAATAAAACTTGAGTATTGGAGGCTTTCACCAATATTATCGTTAGGTCATTTGTGGCTACATATTAATGAAAGTGTATGTATTCATCCAACCACGGAAATGGCATTTCAAATAGCTACATTCTCTAGAAACTAACATGGCAATCACACGAGATGGGCTACATTGATTCCGTTTCTAGCTAGCATTTTCCATTGACGTAAATGTACTGAGTCTATCATGAAAACAATTTTTACTCATATACACTTTTAATCAACATATATTATTGTTTCAATATTAAGAATTACAAATACAAGGGTATAGAGTATCATTTAAGCTTTCTACGTTAAATAATAACAGTAATTGTCATTCTAGGAATTTTATTAAGGTGGTTTGCATGTTCGTTTGTTACTCTTCTCAAATAAAAATACTAAATATAACATGGAATACCTTAAAGAAAACCCTGAACTCCTAACCTAAAAAAATCTACAAAAAATCCGTGCCTGTACAGCATGGTACCAAGAACGCTAACTGCATTGTTTGAAAATTTTTAGGCATTCGGACCCCATGGACCAAAAGTTTCAAAACCAAACAGAACAAACACATAATCACTGCTAAGTGGAAGATATTTGCGCCACTTGGCTGCTACTACCACGATACCGGCCTTGAACACCATTCCGCCTAGGTGAAAAGAATCCGAAGTATCGACATATGTTACGTCCCATGCGAGGACCCTACCTCGCTCTTATGGAATTACTATCGGGACCGTCAGGCCACGTGCCATCATCACATAATATCCCCACTGGTTCTAAAACTGTGGCGATGACGATCTCCAAGTACCAAGATGTCTTAAACATAGGAATGGTTAAACAAAAATAATATACAAATAGTCACATTAAAAAAAGAACGATGAAACAGAACGTACCCGTAGCATATAAAATATGTAAGTGTATACTATTAGTTATTTAATTCCATGCAATCTAATCTTAATTAATTTACCTATTATTTACCTATTACCTACTACGAATATTTTTCTGTTGAAATATACCACATATTTGGTCTCTAAAATAACTCTAAACATCAAATAAACCAGAATGATACACTTTATTGGAGGCGACCGTCTTAGTCCTCAAGAGTAGGAACGCATCCGCGTTCATCCTTAAATACATAGAACTTCTGTTCTGTTTGAGATTGGACGTGGTTGTCCATGGGCTGCAGTGACCACTTAACATCAGGAGGCCTTTATGCCCGTTTCTTACTCTTTCACAATAAAAAAAGAACCGATCTTCCAAAATAATTGTTTATGTCATAACGATGTTCTTTATTCCAAAAAACCACAAAACTCTCCTCTAATTAGTCAAAGCAAGCAGTAGCTACAAACGCCAGGTAAGCTGCTTTTCCGCATATTTAATTATTTCAGCCCGATATCGTTACTGGAAAAAGTAAAAAGATTTTATCTAAAAGAATCGTCCTTAAGAGGATTTACGCAATTAAAGTGAAGAGGGATAGACCAATAGGGAAAAATGTATTTTTGGCTCTTAAATAAACTGTCTGTTAAAATAAGTAAATTTTACAAGAGACCGAAGACAATTGTAATTTTCTTGGGAATTGTAGTGTTCTTCAGTTATTACATACAGTTAACCATATACAGCGCAAATTATTTTCAACTCTGTCGTGTAACGTAACAATGCATCAATTATTCATGTTGTGGTTTAAAAATAAACGACGAGGAATGAAGCTCAATCAAATATTCGAATATCTGACGGAATGAAAAGCGTGATCGATAAGTAATATTGTTGAAAAAAACATTTACTGTACTACTAATTTTATTAGAATGAAAAGCATGAAAACCGCGTTAGCAAATTAAGAGTTGGCTTTTAAGAAGTACATGATTTTAGTATTAGTAAAAAGTTCAGGTATTGAAATAAAAAAAGAAAATCGGAATGTAATATATTACAGTGTATTTATGAACAAAGTAATATTTTTCTTTATTGTAAATTAAAATACATACAAAATTTAACCATTCCATCATATAATAAAAATCTTCTCAAAATGAGAACAGCCACGAATATTTACTATCATGTCTAAGATGTTTTTGACCTTAATCCTAACAAGACGCACCTCCATAGCAGAGCGACACACGTACGTGCATACGTAAAACATTATATTAGTTTGTAGTCCATTTGCCTACTTCCACCTATGAACATCTGTAAACAACTCCATGTAGAATAGGAGTCTCATTAATGCTGTTTAAATGTACTAATACCTGAAAATAAAGAAGAACCTCGTGAGTCGATGGTTTCCTCCCACAATTAACGATATAGATTCACCTTGTTATTTCTACGGATTTCAGTGGCGGCAAAAGTTGTATTGCCTGAAGTATGGATTATGAATGAAATACAAACGGTATTGTACGACTCAGAACACTGTAACGCTGATCACGTGTAAGCCCTGCGTAATCCTAACAAGCTAGTGTCATAGCCGATCGAAGAACGCACGTACGTGCCTAGTTTGCAAAACGTCTTGATTTAGGACGGTAGATATCTAAGAAAATTCTGCTTATAAAACAACTTTTTAGACTAACTAAGCTGCAGCGCCTTTTTATTTACTTAATCAAATTCTGAAACTGACAGAAATAGCACAGCTTATACGATTGAGACTAAGAGGAGTAAGAAAATAACTTTCAAGATAAAGATACGAAATTATGTTTAGGAATATGAGAGACCGACACTACATCATTGAACTATCACTGGGCTGTAAAAAAATTCTATCACTTTAATAGTGAGGGAAAACATCAAGAGGAAACCATGTCCCTAAATTGTCCATGAACATTCTGAAAGGTACATGAAGTCTACCAATCGGTACATGACAAGCGTGATGAACTACGATTTACAAGTTATCATTCTGAAAAGTCGGTGCCCAGCACTAGGATTATTTTGGACAGGATTTTAATAAAGGATCAGTGACGTTTGAAATGTTTTCTAAAAATATCAGTTGCATCAACATTTTTCAGTTGTTCATCAATATCATACTCCAGCCAGATTACCAGAATGGATATTCTGGTAATCTATGTTTTAGAATTTAAGGGAAGACACGCATGAACAGCAGTGGGACATTTATATGATTGTAACCAGCCGGACGTTTGAAAAACCTACGGTAAGCTTTGTTTCCAGTTCAAACTTTACTGAATCGTAATCTGCACAATTCTACGATTTCTCTTTATCGCACATTCCGACAAATTACAGCAATATCTGAGCGAAGCATACGTGTGTTATTTGCTAATAGTTTGTGTAACTTTGCTTTATCAATGAGTGAAATCTTTTCATTCTTTTATTGTTTTCCTTTAAATATTCTGATAATTTTGAGCTTAATCTGAGCATATTTTGGACTCTTAAGTAGTAAAATATTACCTGACACCCGCGACTTCATCTGCGTTGTTTATTATAAACAACATAATCTGCCCATATCTCTACGACAAAAAACATACGTAACTAAACGCGTAGTGCTTATAAAGATCCAGTTTTATAAAACGTTAATACCTTTATATTAAACGAAAATATCATTATATTTTTTGTTTAGATAAAGGCCAAGTGTCTTAAAAGTTAAAATAAATTGATTGAAATATATCGCGATGGATCTTTCTATGTATATAGATATGATCCAAACAATACTATTCGTAACTTAAAGAGCTCTAACACAGTTTCTTTTAATTTGATCTAAATTGACACGGAAACATTTTGTCCATCCTACTTATTAGAAAAAAAACGGTTCAACTATATAATAGGTTCATCTCGTAATTCAGATTTGATGAGAAAACAGTGTAAACTTTTTAGTGTGATCATAAATGGTGCTATACATTTTAAGTACCTACTGTTGATTGAATTACAATATTATGATAATAAATCGTTATAAGTACACTGTAAGATCTCCTTATCATTAGACCCGACAAGCCAAACTATAACTATAACCGAGCGACAGATACGTGACTAGTTTGCAAATCGTCACCACATGAACCCGAGCCTGAAATCACTACTTAAACGAAGTGGATTTGACATAATTTACTACTTTGTTGGTATTTGTTTTAGATCATAGTTTTGGATATAACTAATGAACTTTTTACAAATAATTATTTCTGTGCCAGGACAAGTAGTTATAGAATTTAAATATTTTTAATTGTTGACCAAAATATGCTCCGCTCACAACCGATTACGAACGCTCGTAATTGTGACCGACAATTTATCAAATCAGAGTCTGAAGTATTACTAAAACTTGAGTATGAATCAGTACAACATATAAAGCCTTATCATAAATGTTTACTAATACTTTCGATTTTTAGTAGACCTAGAAGTTTTGACAGTTAAAATATGAACCAAACGATTTAGCCGAAAATTTTGCCGAAACCAAGTCGAAAACATTTTAATAATTTTTAATTTTGAAATCGAACGAGATTGTACGAGGTTTCACACGCCAAAGTGTGAAATACAATTGTAGAAGTATCAATTTAATGGATAAATGTACAATAAATTCTTAAAAATACAGTGCAAGAGATTCTTATCATTGCCCCTGACAAGCTTTATACATAACCGAGTAAGACAAGAACGTGACTAGCTTACGTATCGTCAACTCGAAAACCCAAGTCTCAAATCACACGTTAACTGAACTTGATGAAATTCGAGATTGATGCTGGATACGTATTTCAGGACGAAAATGTTGATGCAATATAAAAATATTCAATGTTGTATTTTTTATTAATATTTAAGACTTATATGATACAATAAATATTATTTGTGTTTTTATATCATAAAAAAATTTACAGCGGAAATTTTAGTGTAACATAAAATATGCATTTTTTACCAACACATATCTTTAATCCATCCTTTTGAACACGAAAACTTATGGGATATATATTTGGATTAAAACGAGTGTGGACATTAAAGTAAAAAGAATATCACCCAATCTCATATAATTATGACTAGATAAGGTTAGTTACATATTCATTGAACGTAGCTCGCAAAAATATAACCTACACATATTTTTTATTATTAAAAATATATGTCCCTTTGACGTTATTCAGATACAAGGCTTAATTCCATTGAAGTAAAGATTTTCCATACCCATACACAAGGATTTCTTGTGTCGTAGATACATAAAATGGTACATAAAATTCTAGAACAGAAATTTAAATTTATAATTTAGATTTCTCTGCTCAACTGGAAATTGATCCTAATTCCTTTACGCAAAGGACCAGTATAGTTACCACTGCCCTACATAGTTCATCAAGAGATAAAAGGTCCGCTGAAAAAAAATAATCCGCCGTAAAGCATTACTTGTGTTTCGGTTGAAGAGGTGTGGTTGCCGGCTACACTTTGAAGCGAGGCGACTATCTTAGTCTTTAGGAGTAACAACTTTAAACACGTTCGAGCTCAGATAGGATTTCAGTCGTATTTGTGGTTGCACGTGGATATCTATGGGCTGCGACTACTTAACATCGGGTGGTTTGCATACTCGTTTGCTACTCTTTTCACATAAAAAAGAAATGAATAAATCTTTTCTTCAAATTGTGCCGCATTAAAAAAAGAATTGAGAAGAGCGATGAGATGCAGTGGCATCCGACTGAGCGCAATAAAATGGACATCGGACGTGCTACGAGCTTAGTGATAAGACCTACGTGATGTCTCCCTGGAGCACGCCATACTGATAGCCTGAGCTCTTGAGTCATATAAAGTAGTAAAATATGTGTAATTATTTTCCTTGTTTTCATTCTTACTAGATTAGTTTATTTTTCCACTTTTTTTCTCGCTCTGGGTTTTATTTGTTCAAGTAGATTTTTCTTGTAATTTCATTTATTTTCGACAGTGAAAATTTTACTATAACTAAGATTCTCATGAAATTAAACAAAAAATAAAATTATTAAACAAGAAACATATTTATATAAATATTTTTTTAATAAAAAAAAATCAAACAAGTAGTACCATGCTTGATCGACGCCGCCGGTAACAAAAGGGCTGGTACATATCTCGCATACAGAATTACGATTGCTATTCAACGCGGGAATGCAACTAGTGTTTATGGAACCATGCCACATGCCCTTCAGATTGTTTAGGTTACGTTTTTATTATAATTCGTTTTAGAATTTCTTCATTGTAAATATAGTTATTATTCATATAAATATAAAAGAAATTACTTTCTACTTTTCGTCCGTTAAAAGTATGTTGCATAAAAATATTTCTTGAATAATTATTTTTAAGAACTGAAAGCTTCAAACAAGAGTATAGCCTACATACCTAATGTTAAGTGTTATTGCTACCCATGGATATTATGTATTCTTACATTTTATTTTAATATATTTTTTACTTAAACATGCAGCTTGCATGCTCATTTATGACTACATACGTTAAGCAGTCATTATTGCACAGGGTCATTTGCAATCACCTTTTTTATGTTAGAAATGTAGGAAAGGCACATACAGTTAACCTATTTTATATATGGATAGAGTAGTAACCGAACGTGCCCGCCACCTGATGATAATTTGTTGCCCAAAAACATTCCCATAAAACTTCAAACAGGACTAAAGCCTCGCGTGAAAATATACTTGGCAACCGCGCTTTTACTACCGAAACATATCAATGTCTTCACGGTAAATTGATAGTGGGGTGATGGTATCTACCAAATCAAATTATTTTTTCTACCTCGAATATAATCGTAGGAGATTGTAAGTAGCATGCAGTGAATTAAATATCTATAAATATCTATATGTGTATAATAAAATTGTAACTGATCTCTGTCTGTACACGGCAAATATATTTAAAGCACCATAATTATGTGCCTTTATACACGCAAGAGAACCCAAAACTTTTTTTTCATTTTATCTGTATGTCTGTTTGTATGTGCAAGCTAATTTCAGATACGGCCTATCCAATTTGTATGCCGTTATTTAGGATTATATTGTGTTAGGTTTCAATAAACGTTTAGTCTTTTTTTATTTAAATCGGTTAACAAAGAAATAAGTTATGTCAATTTATCTCAATCATCACAGACGAAGTCGTGGACACAGCTAGTTTACAATAAAATAAACTTTTATTTTTAATGTTACTAGATATTTTAAAACTTTGTAAAAATCCTACTTTACTTTCATTAAATACTTTTTTAGTTACCATATCATATTATACATACATATCATTATATTACATGTATATCCGTCGTACAACATATTTAAATATTTTAAATAGTGCTACTACTGTAACTACATACGATACAACTTAGTAACTTGTTTTCGCGTTGTCCCTTATAAACCCTTTTGCCACATCTATTCATCAGTTAGACGTGATATTAGTCGAAACGATAAATTACTGTTGCCGTTATATTATAATAAATGATATAGGTAGTCATTTTAGAATTCAGTTAAAGCTTCACAAAGCCCTTGAATGTGACTTCTCCTTTCTAAAATTATGATAAATATAATCTTGAACTTTTATTTTAACTAATCCACTTGAAGTAAAAAATATAGTAAAATATTTAAACAATTATTTTATTATATAAATATCTTGAAAATATTTTCAAAAATCTATCATTTTAGCCAGAATAATAAAAATTTACTAAAATAGTAATGGCATTAACATTATCTTCGGATATTTTAAGCACATACCTGGCATGTGTTTAGATCATAGTAAAATTCGAAATCAAATTTATATTTAATTAATCTTAAGCAATATGTAAGTACTGTAATTTGTTCTTGCGCAATCACACTGCTTAAATTTAAAAAAATCAGGGAGTCCAAACGACTGAGCTTTATATTGCTCCAGTGCTCAGCTCTCTGAAGTCAAAAGATAATGGCTACGCAGAAGCTTTCTCGGGAGAATTTCAAATAAGATCTTTAACAAAGAAATCTTTAACGAGTTATTTATAGACATGAGGAGTGTAATGCATTTTATTTTATCATTTAAATTAAAATTTTAATTGATATGTTTATACTTTTAATTTTTTAAGTAACATATTTATAAGAAGGGTCCATACTGTACATTTACATTTATTAAAACTTAAACCTTAACCGCATTTAGTCGAGATGTTTTGTCATTGCAAAATATCTCATCGTAAAATTAATTACTGCGAGCATTTTGATTGATAAAAGCCATTACGCATACGAAGCGGCACTCGGCCGATGTAATAAATGAATAAGCGTTCGAATTATCAGTGTTCTCTGAAAATTAATGTCACACACAATGTTTGCTCGGCGCTCGGGCGCGTTATCCAATCAGTCTGTACCGACGGAGCAATAAACTGGACATCACGTCCGTACGTGTCGCCCGGCCGGTGTTGCCAAATACGAAATTGCAAAGGACGTCTCGATTTCCAACGCGTCCTAACCTTTGAAATGAGGACCCTTTTGGGATACAGCGCAGACAGCCAAATTTTGATTGGCTGTAGATCTTAATTCAATAAATTTAGTGTTTCACAATATAGGTACCTATCTATCTACAAAGGTATTTATAATGTTTCTTTATTTAATTTAAAAGATTCTTAGAGACAATAAATGTGTGTTCTAAAATAGATTTTATGCTGACTCCACAATAAATTCTTTACATACAAAGCTTTCTTATAGTAATGAAATTGCTTTCTAGCAATTCTCTATAAACGGTGGAATAAATATGGTTGAAGCAAATCCCATGTTGAGATATAAGAAAAAACATAATCTATAATAACGTATCTTACTTTAATAATACAAGAGGTTAACAAAAAGTTTTGTAAGGAGCTATTAGTAAATAACAACTGCAATACTGTAGATCCAAACTGAAAGCGGTAGAGTTACTTTTCACTTACGGATCAACTTGCAAAAGAGAGAAAAGGTTTCACTGGACAAAGAGCTTACAAAGAACATGAGCTTCCTGCATGCGCTATTGTGTTTATACGTTTGAAGGATTTCTTTTGGCGTAAATAGTAACTTTGTTCGAATGTCTTATCTTTCACATAGCACCTTCGAGATTGACGGTTAATGTTTGTTATTTTTACATGGAAATATTAAACACATATTATACGCACACATAAATATTACAAACTTATTTAAATTTCAATATATAAGATTAATTCAAGCGTTTGGAATTTGTTTCTGTGACAATAATATTTTCACAATGTATGTTTACAAAGTATGCGAAGATCTAATTAAGGATATTATTAAAGTATTGTTCACATTTAAGAGGTCTCGGCAAATATTGTTCTAAAAATATAGATCTTTTACCTAACCATTTTTAAAACTATATATTTCATTCCAGCCATTTCCAATAAAGAAATTTGTATAAAAATGTATCGTTACAATCGCATTGTCATCAAGAACAAACGACATAGCTAAACAACGGAGAATAAAACTCGAAAACCAGATCCATCATTCTAGTTTTAATTTGGATTCCTTTATTTGTTACTTTGTTGTTGGCAACACTAACAGTCCCGTGACAAACTACTGGCACCGCCGAACCAACTAGCTGCACGCTCGCATTGATGGACGAATTTAGATTTATCACGCACTGCTGTTTGCTTTAACGCACGTCCCAGTTGTAGCGACACCCATTGTTGCCCTACAAACGCTGGAAAACTTCCCACTTCGGATATACGGCCGAAAGCTCGTGTAGAAATTCGTTGACAAATATTGTTGGGCTCCAACTTTGTATTTCATTTCAATTTTGTACATGTGCTATAGCTTTATTACAGAGGTACCAATACGCAAAAATGTTCTATGCAAATACAACATGTATGTACTAATTTACTGGCTGGTATTTTATCTATTTCTTTATACATTATTCTGACAGCTCTTATACTAAAAAAGTACAATTTGAGATATATTTTTTTTAATACAATTCTTAGATTATATTTTAATTTCTATATTATAGCATATTATTTAATTTATTAATCCATACCAATTAAATTCAAGTGACCATGGACAGTATTTTAATAACTGCTTTTCAACAAACGACATGGACAAAAAATATAATAAACAGTTATTAAAATTTTGTCAGTCTGTTTGTTTGTGTGTGTAAATGCGGATAATAACATAAAATAAATATCAATTTGTTAAGTTTGAACTTACTTCAACAAATAACTTTAAATCAACATAAACGCATTATAAAAATACCTAATAAAACACAATATATTTATTTTATTTTCTCGAATCTTGTTATGTATTGCGTAGTTATTTAAAATTACAATGTAAATCGATTATTAAAAGATTGGAGTACGTTTATACACTTGGTTTGCTTGGACTCCTGCCAGCAGAGAGAAAACGTATAATAAATTCATTTTTTCACCACGCTCTTTTGATTCAGAGACAATTTATTAAAGTATGATTAAATGACATTAATATTAACTTTATAGTTATGATAGGAAAATAAGATTGTGCGGTACTCAAGGCCTCGCACTCTTCGATATAGCGGACTGTATATTGTAAAAGTGTAGGAGATATGACACAA
>DWON01001943.1:0-22344 GCA_018251015.1 Phocides pigmalion okeechobee
GGAAACGGACGCGCGCCGTGTTTTGAACCAGTGATTGACAGTGCCGAGGGAAGAATCCTATCCCGATCGACGAGATATCGGCAACGTGAGTATCCTCGCGATTTAACCTGGGACGATCTCGCGGCCCGCGAATATTGCGTTACCGCATCGCGGTTTTAAAATAAACAGCTGTTTCTTGGAATCGATAGCGCTGGTAACGTGCTAAATTCGGACTACGCTTTCATTTGAGGTTTTAAGAAATTGGAGATTCTATTAGATAAACTATACAGGTAACAACCTACCAATATCCATATTCACATGATGGGTATGAGAACATACATTATGCATCGTTGCCATTGAGTAATTAGAATCTTATTGGATCTTTGCAGGCTTTTTCGTAACCTTTTATATTTAAACAGACTCTTTATCCAAAAAAAAAATAGCTTTATTTTATTTTACTAAGTTTATTAAATTTTTAAGTTCAGTAATAAGTGTAGAATGAAAATTGTACACTTTTTAATATTTTGTAGGGTAATATAAAGAACAAAAACTACCGTGGTACATCTTAAAGTTTACATAAAATAGGCAAAGGACATGTCTGCCAAAATAAAGAATAATTTGCAAGAAAATTATACGACGCACTCTTCCTTAGATCTTTTACGAAACCATTGCATAAGTCCTTGTTTTTGAATGATGTACGTTGGCAGTGAATCAGACGTAAGGTTTGTAGGATTTATGATAAAAAAACATCTTGGCATTGACGAATGTAAAACTAATTGGCAATTATGACCAGCTGAGAATATGACGTGGAAAATGTACGTATTTACGGTTGCGAAAACGTGCACGTGAGCCGTTTTGACAGTTTTAACTTGAATCTTGACATTGTACAACTTGGCCACAGCCATCATAAGCAGTTTGTTTTTGTTATGGTTAACTTATGTGAGGTCACCCGTAATATATTCTTTTGAATTTGTCTAAATTAATCTGAGTTACGTCTTTAGCTATATAATTACTGAACACAATTAAGACTTTTTGTACATTGTTCCTAACAAAAAGCTCACCTATTGACCGATATCTTTATTAAATATCAGAATGATCAAATATCTTATTAAGAGATAAGATTTTTATCTGTATTTTAATACCGAAAATAGTTATCGAATGAATTATTGGTTACGGTTGCAGCTAGAAATGGCCATTCGTTATCTAGTATAAACCTTTTATAGGTAAGAGTTTCCATAATAATGGGTTCGAATATAGCCCGTAGTTACGATTGGTGATATCCCAACATTGGCCACGGGTTGCGCGATGAATCGAACCGCGACTGATAGCGGGCCGGTTAGACGAGTCCCGAGCCAGAGTGCAACGGCCCAAACTAAAGGGAATTTTAAAACATTCATACTTGCAAGCCCTTTGATCTTATAACGCATAGAGCATTGCGATTATTTCCATACTAAGTACGAAGGTATTTGCTTGAATCTTCGGAAACAATTACGACGCACAACATAACTACTGTTTTAGTTATGAAAGCCTGACACCGCCGTCTGACTCTTTGTAGATAGTTAATTAATGCATGAACAAAGAACTATAAGGAAAAAGGAAATGCAAATTGTAAAGATTCTTCTCTATAAATATTGGAATAAGTAAGATTTACGTGAAGACCCTCTCGAGTAAATACAGGCTGGTGTATTTATTCATACATGGACGTAGCAAGCAAGCAGTCACCTTCGCCTGATAGGAAGTGGTCACTACTGCTTTGACTCATACTTTGACTGCGACGCTCATACAAGAGATCGAGTCAGCGTTGCGGGAGGCAGCACTAAGCTAGAGCTTATTCTCTAGACTTAAGATGCGCCGACTTTTCACTGAAATTCAATTTAATTCACAGAATTTTTCAGCAATTACGAATACATAGACGTAAAGTCAGTTTTGTAGCGCCGACGTAAACACAGCACTTTTGTTCGCCCGTAATCCATACAGATTTGTACGTACAACACAGGAGTGTATAAGCCGCAAGCGCGTTGCGCCGCGCATTACACAGTAGTGTTATACGCCGCAGGGAAAGTGTTAATCGACAGCTGCAATCAACTCTGCATATATTGTGTTGAAATTTTACTTGACGTCAGTCACAGATACGTTCCCACCCATGAAGAGTAAATTGAAATGCCTCTTGTAAGTATATCTTCCATAAGCAAGTAAATAGTACATTTTACTATGTACCGAGTACTCACGATTAACGATTTTTGATTGCCAATATTTCGAACCAGTTGCATAGCTTGTGGTCGCTTTGAAACTTACGTATAAATTCGGCGAAAATCTTAGTTTAAAATCATAAGAAAAAAGTAGTATTCGATTCGGCTGTTGTATGTTCGCTCCTGCTTCGTACCACAAAAGATTAAAAAAAATTGAAACCCTACCATTTCCCTTTCATTGTGAAGATGTTGGTAGATGTGTATACATTTTATTTCCTTTTATTGCGCAGCGTAGTAGTTTTCAGTGCGACATGTACATGGCATTGTTGTGATAAGTGCGACCTTGTCGATAGGTATAAAGTATGTATGTAAATGAAACAATAGCATCATCGCTTTTCACAAGAGTAAAAATTTCATCGCTTTATTACTTCCTATTGTTTATCAGCTTTAATAATAGCTTAAAGAATATATAAATTATGTTAAAAGTGTTTTTCTCAATTCTTTTTTTCGATATATAAATTAAAACTGTAGCATATGTTTTGTCGTGGGCATTTGATAATTATTTGCAAAATTCCTTGTAAGACAAAGAAAAGTAAATGTTTTTTTTTAATTTCTTTTAAATGACTAAGATAATTTTCGGAGAAAAGTTTTCGTATTGCATACACACTCATTTAAGATATAATTTTAATTATGAATATTTAATTTAAGTACAATAAACTAGAAATTTTGAGTTTTTTTTTAATAACTGCGACAAATGATTTTACAGCCCTTTTTAATGTCAACCTTACACCTAACGTAACTTTACATAAATAATATAGCAAAATAAGCGGTAATATCCTTGTACCCAAGACCAAGAATTGCTGAATGTATTCATTACTTTTGCTCATTTACCTTAATGGAATAATATTTCACGCTTTTTCAATGTTATTATAACTAGCGAGTGAACCAAACATGGAATGTAAGTAGAATTTATTACAACTTAATACATAAAAAAGACTGAATTAATTTGGTTTCAACATAATACATTTTAGAAATTTCGTTAACAAAATTAATCCCTAAATATTTAAATCAAAAGTCATAAAAATACGTTATACACAGTCATGCTGTAAAATATGAGATGGAAGTTTTTGTTCGTAGTTACGTATGTCTTATTTGTAATGTGTAGGTATACTTACGTAGACCGTACATGCAGTAGGTTACGTAGCAAACATATGGAAGATACGAAATTCCGTAAATGATAATATCGATTGAGTAATCAACCCTAGACTGGGTTTTTGTGATCTTTAATTAAAACGGGTTACCCAGTTCAAAAACTGGTTAACACTACCTCAGTACATACATAGCTACTTCTCGATAAGCTTGTTTATTTTCCTGTTTTATCCGAATAAGGAATGTATTTTGCATTTAATTTTGTTTTGCAATTACGAGATAAAATAAATATTAATTAGAAGTGTTCTCTGGCGTTGTGATGAGCATGTGATGTGTTTACCAAATAAGTAGTTAACTTAAAAGGTAATATACACGTACAAATGATTTACTTATCTGAAAATCGATTATTTATATTTTTACCTGAAGATACCCAAACGAGAAGTGTAATTATGTAAGACTTGTGGTATTGGAAGTTTTGCTTGCAATGTTGTTTCTGTTGTTGGAAGTTTCCTTCCGGAGCTTAAAAATCTCCCGTCCTTAGCTTACCCTAAGGCTTACTCGTCAGTTTTTTTGACCGTAATTAATGAAAAGCCAAAGGCTCCACCCACCCGCACTCCTACTCCCCTATGTATTTTGAGTTAAACAGAAGCACCGGTGTATCCACATCTGTTCAATAATTATAATCGTACAACGTCACATGAGATTATCTAACAAGGAATCCTTGTCAAGGACTAGTGACCATTTTATCTAGGACTCCTTGTTTAAATATCTTACATATACCTACCGTATGTTTATCGTGTCAGCAATGGGAACCGCTTCTATTTTTTTTAGTTAGTGTTATACTTTTGTTAATATTACGCGTTGATCAATATATTGTAATGCATCTTTTTGTTATTATTTTTTAACCAAAAAGATGCATATATTTAATATTTAACATAATCAGATAGTGTAACTACTTAATACAAGACACTTTCTCATATTGTCTTGTAGTTAAGCTTAAAAGAAAATGTAAGAAGAAAAAATGATTAAGAACTTTTAAGTATCATTAAATTATTATTAATATAATGAGTGTAAGATAATATATTATTTATTTTGTCTCCAAATCGTTACGGTTGACCGAGTTATTGTTTATACAAATTAAACTTGGATTCCTACTAATGTCTTCATAGATACCGGTTTAACAAAAGTCTAACGAATGTTTTGTATTCGGATTTCAGTTTAAGATTACATTAGATACCAAATACAGGCTTAAAATAAAATTGTTAAAGTAGATAAAATCTTCAATTCGTTCTTCTACGACAGTAAGCCCCGCTTACAAAACTACACATTAAATGTGACTCAGCTTGATATAATTTCTTCATTTATTTATGTAAATATAATCGTCATAATGGTTTATCGGTAATGTAAACGGGTTCTTGTTTGGTGTGATCGGTCAGCGTTTCAGGATTTTAATCAAATACTTTAACAAGTGTTTGGATGACCAATCGCTATATATACAATTATTTCCTCGTAATACGGCTAATGTAAACTCATTTGTACAGTTATGGGATTGATTTTATAATTTCTATTATCCTATGAGTCATTGCAATCCCGTGGCCAGGACAAAGATTACTCATAAAATATTACGTTTCATAGTCACTTAGTGTGCTGGCACCAATCCTTTGTTGGACATTTATTAAACATTTATGCGATCTTTTTTATTCGAAACCCAAAAAGATTTTATTTAACACATTTTGGTAATGTACCACGTAACGGTTTATCGATCTAACTATTTTTAAAAAGATCAAGGTACGTCCCTTTTATTTGTTTTTAGATATTTATTACTTCTTATATTTCATGGTTACTCTATTCCAAAGGTTGGCTAGATGCAGACAGTCAAATCATGGTGTAGAAAAATTACATTTTGGAAATTTTAATTAGATTAATTATATATATTTGTCTTCGTTACGATCCACAAATGTGTACCTACATGTGAAGATCATAATTGTACATCACCCCTTGATATAGAGTTTGTTTCCGAAACGTTCAATACTTGCCAATTTGCAAAATTACTGACGTTGGCAAGGCACTGAACAGGCGAAAGTTAAAATTCTTATTAAACATCAAAGTCCCTAAATGACGAGCGATGGAATGCGTCTGAAATCTTAAATGTTATTAGCCTGTTATCTGTACAGCTTGGTGATTAATCTATATATAGACATATCTATCTTGTTATTGGTTAAACAATAACTAAGTATAATGCTAGGTATCTATGTAATGAAGAAAAATGTTCTTAATGATTTAGTTAACCTAAACGTTTAAAGGCAAGGTATGTGTATTAAAACATTATGATCACACATGATCATAATTTTACGATGTTTTTTTCAAACCGGCATAGATTTGATTTGATGAGACAACTGAAATAGGCTTAATCTGTTGATCGAAGTATGCAAGGGCGTATAAAATTTGCTATTAGCGGGGTAACCTTTTCAACTTCCAATTGCACGCGAATTTATTAAACTTTGTTCTTCGATCGCTCTTGATGATGTTGATCGAGTGTAGATGATGCACGCTTTAAAATTAGTAAAATGTGGTAGGGTAAAGTCTTTAAAATTTCGGCTTCTTAGGCGTCTTTGTTCTTAATTGCATGCAATACCCTTAATGCGGGTAAACACAAAATATGCAGTCACGGTTCAGTATGTCATTCATAAAGATGCCAATATGGCACTGGGATCAATCGCGCGCATCCGTTTTGTTCATTCTTTGCTCGTTGTAGGCCGCCGTCGTCTGGAAAATAATGATTCTATACAATACTTCAAAGTGATGACATCAGCTTTGTCCCGTCTTGTCATATCGTAGGAACATATTTAGATATTTAAATAAGTTAATAACATCGTTTGATTTTCATTTAAGAATATAATTCAGAATGTAAGTTAAAGTCTTTTATTTAATTGAATCTACGGAAAAGTATAAACAACGCATGTTTTTATTTCTTTTATTCATGGAGATAAAAAATTTACTTTTTTATACTAATTACGATCGCTTAAGGTATTTGACTGTTTTTTCAATATAATTTGCGTGTTAAAAAGAAAATTGAAACTTTAAGAATGTAATGAAACATGGCGAGGAAACCTCGCTGGAAAGTGATCGTACTAAAGGTGTACCCACATGAAGCCGTAGAAGAATGAAAAATAAAGTAACCTGGCTTGGGCCTTCTCATATCGATGTTAATGAAGATAAAAATGATATTATATGATAATATATTATTCATTACTACGTACTTCTATACAAATAATGAAATTGTAATTGATCGCTGTCTGTACATGGAAAATATATGAGAAAAACTTATTGGGGCATTAACACGATAGAACGGAAAAAAATATTGTTAGATTTTTTTACGACTTATCTGTTTATTGAAGCATTTGTGTACGCTAATCTCAAAAACGGCTTAACTGATTTCGTTGCGGTTTTCACTAATTTGTTACAAGTTAACTTAACTTAACTTTTAGTGTTCGTTTCATTTTAATTGGTCTATAAATAAAGTGATATGTCAATTTAAAAGTTGCAGGTATGAGTGGAACGTTTTCCTATTAAAAAATCTGGGGTAACCCGAACATTTAAGCCCACTAGAACAAAGTCACGGGCAGTTGCTGAACGTTCTGATGCATTCAACAAAACATGTAGTACGAAGCACGTAACTAAATAAACATAATTAAAGCTTATATTATAAAAATTCAACAGGTATTGTAGCTAACGACACGAGAAATTAAAGGCAAACTTGAGTAATGCATTTCACATGAAAATGTTTGTTTGCCCGTGTCGGGATAACAGCAGTGAGTTAAAATGGAATTAACCCGTTCCTCGTTCCATTTCAAGTTTGATTTTAGAATGACGCATGGCATATTGATTTATCGCTTGACCTATTTAGCGTTTTATATCTAAATTAAATAAATATTTAACTGGGTGTGAAGGTTTAACTATCCAAGTATCAGACATTATGATTAGGTATCATGTCATGTATGTAATAAATTGGTCGTTTGCCAAATATACACGCTATCACGTCAGCCATTTTCCGTATTGTAAATATGAGCTAAACATCATACCAAACATTTTCAATATTATTATTAAATGACTTAAATATATTTTAGCCCCATTGAGAACGTGCTATGAGAAGTCCTATAATGAATAGCACTGAATTGTAATAGATACCTATGAACTATATATAATATGATTTTCTTACATATAAAATTACACATTAACATTGAGTGATTATGCCGTTAACATGAAAGTCAGTACATTATGGCCATTATGGTCACAATGTTAACTAATCAAAATTAATTTTAAGGCGGCGTTATCAGTGGAGCGTCCGTCAGAGCGTGTTGATGGCTACCAGCCAAATCTTTCGCAACCGCTCTATATTTACTACCAAGGTTCATTCATTGCATTTTGGGGGTTATTGACATTACTTTAGTATTATACAATTCGTTATCCAATATTTTATTGTAACACATGAAATTCTGTGGCTATATGGATCGATGAAGATCTGAAGTCTACTCTGTGCGGCGGTGACTTGCGCGAAGTGCCAAGTTTACGCCGTCCGCCCACGATTAACGAAAATAATGCGAGGTCGGGATAATGTTGACAAAGAATTTAAATCAAAATAACCAAATGTACATCATCTAAAAATTAATATGGAGTTACCATGGACGAGAATAAAGATATTAACGGACGTAACTTTTACACAACCTAGGTACATGCTGGATTAATTTAGCTATATCGTTGCTACGTAATTACGTAAGTTACGTTTGTTGCGTAAATTGAAGTCTTTTATTTCCGGTTACCCCTTTTTAATTATTCAAAAGCCGGATTTTAAAAAGAAAAGTAGTGATTGGTATTCAGAGCATATTGTTTCTAGTTTGCAGTAATACTATTTGTAGGATATATAAATGTACTTATATAAAATCATTTACGTACAATTATACGAGTTCACCGTAGATATGAAATTATTTAAGTACACAATTCTATCACAAATGCTACCTACACACCAATGATATGCTTTAATTAAAGGCAAACTTCTTTCATAAGACTTTAATTTTAAGAATAATGTTAATATGAATTTCATTTTTTTAAAGTAAGGTAGGTAGGTGGTCTAACTACTATACTAGCGTATTATGTATGTCATAATCAAATTAACCCTATTAATAAAGAAAAACGAAATATATTTATTTGATGCCTAATTACATACGTTCAATAATGTTTACTTGGTATATTTAATGACAGTGACATCATGGTATATTTAATGCAGCTTCGCAAATAAAGTAGGTATGCGTATCCACGCAATAACAACGACCTTTTTTATATGAAATCTCTTCGGCAGACGGTAACGTACCTGTCCGATTAAGGCAAATATTGATCTACAGTTCTTTGCCTTCAAGCGGTTATTAATGTTGGAAATTATAATATAACCTGCAGGTAAGTTTTAGAATCAGAATAAATAAAATAACTTTTCTATGCGCATCTGTAACTCTACGCCAGTTGTTATAGGAATAGTTTGAGAGGCAGAGGGTTCCTGCTTCGATCCCCGAATTGGGAGTACGACTTTGAGTGTACAAAGCGTGATTATAAAATCCTATAATGTCTTGCAAATAGGCAAAGCACCTGCCAATATTTAGTTAGTGTAGTGTAGAAGCAATACTGTAGACGATTTATGTTGTGAAAGATCCTTCATTTTGTTGCAATGGCCACTGTTGGGAATGAATAAATACGAAGAAGTATTCGATAGCGCCACGTCGGACTTGCGTTTGAATACTTGTGTGCAACAGACGCCAACGCAGTTGCGACATCTCAGCCGGACGCTGCACGCTGGTATGCAATATGCGTTTATCTCGCACTAAACTCTGACGAGATCCAAAACACCTTGTTAGTGAAAGCCCCAAATTATGTATTGTAATAGCAAATATCTGAATATCAGTACTGTATGCCATTGTCAACGCGTTCGACTGAGACCTCCATAGGATTCAGCTGGATAAACAAATGCCGTATAAACGTGGTATTTTGTAATAACAGAAACAATGACATCAGCTCTATATTGCAAATATTTCACTTTGCAAGACGGTTCATTCTTTACCGGGTCGAAAGCTTCCCACCATTTCTTATGTCAGGTATGCGAACGGTAAATGCTCTACATAAGTACACCGAAGAAAGAAACAGTCCTACGCGTGTCATCCACCCCCGCATTTTGTTCCAAGTGTCAATGTTTGGCTTAACACCTACACAGTAAACACATAGGCTATATTTTCCTTTTGCTGTAATTGCCTACTTTGTTACACCTTGCCAAAATCTATTTTAAAGCCAGAACGGATACATACTCGCTTTAAAATGTTGCCAAATAAAAACAAGTGGTGTGTAGGTACGTAAATATACTTACGATTTTATTTTTGTTTCAATTTATATAAGATATTTTAGGTGTTTAATGTGATAAATACCAGGATGATTTGTCCTATTCAAAAAATTATTGCTTTTAATTTTATTCTATCACTATACAAGCACTATAGGTTAATAATAATATTGATTTTATTTTTTATGACCATATTTTCTTTTATTGTACTGTATACAATGTTAGGTATAATAATAAATTCTAAGTAAAACATTGTTTATTCCACGCTTTACAGCAGGAAACTAATAAAGTATGTACATTGCGTTTGTTATACAAAGTATGGAATTACATTAAAATGTTATTTGAGTAAATACCCAGACCTTGTAATATAATTTTGGAATTTTAGATTATGTACACATTGTACTACCAAATACTTATGTAGACGGATTTCTGAGTGACAGCGAACGCGGTCTCTTGTGGTTACTCATATGTGTGACGTCATCGATTAAGGTATGAGTAACAAACCGGTAAAAATCATATGCATTCGTTGATTCTTAAATAAATGCGTCGATGTAGACATTGGCTATTCTCCGAATTGTTTCGTGATATATCGGAGAAATCGTATGTCATATGTATTATAGGTATAGGTCGGAAGATTTCTGTCTCATCACATTGTTTGTAAACATTCAAATCAAATTTCGACCCAGGCCCGGACAACTCATTTATTTATTAAAATATATCTAAGCCTTACGTTTTAAAGCAACGATATTATCGTAATTGTTCTGTATTCTACAAATATATTGGCAAGGCAATTGATTATAAGGATTTCTTCTACCTTATATTTATATCAAAGGTTCAAAACTATTCTGAGTTAAAACTTTTCCGTTGAATGATATGAACCAGTTCGTGTTATGTTATTTCAAAAATAGATATTACGTGTTAACTGCTCATCCTACTGACCGCTATTTCAAATCTTTGTACGGTACGGAATAAACCTATTTCAATTTAATTTAACAAAAAGGGAAAGTCACTCACTAAACTAAATTCACCAGTATTTTGACGATTTAAACTTGATATTTCACCACTTTTTCCAAAAATATTCGTTTGAAGAACATTTTAAAAATGTATTTGAAAAATGACGAGCATAAAAAGCCATTACTCGTCAGGTGGCATTTCGTCATTGTCTATGATAATGAATTTGTTTCTTAGAATGGAATCGTTCAGTTGCTTCAATTAAATTTGTGATAATGGATCAGGAACTCAGCACTTGCACATTTTTTTGTAACACGCCTTTTAGGGTGATTTTTATTATTATAAAGTAAAATGTCTTTATTTTTTTACGTACAAGCAATAAAACACGTTTTTTTGTCAAACATAAGTTTTGAATACTTATTAAGGTTATAAAGTTTTATTAATTGAATTTTTCTGACATAAAATCGTAAATTGCAGTAAGCAACTGTTGGATATAATGCCCGATGATATTGAAAAAGTTGAATTGTCCAACATTGATTAAAATTAAAATCATAGTATAAAATAAATATCAAGTTATAGAAGTGTAAACAAAAACAAAAGATAGAACACTAGAATCCTAATAATACATATTTTTCTATGTCATTCAGTAAATCAAATTTTAATAGTCAATTAATATGTTGGTTTGTATATGACTATATAAATGGACCATCACTAACTATATCGAACTATCGAAGGGTTTGAATTTGTATGTTTTCCCTTTCATTACATTGAAACGGAGTAAACCTATAGTCTAATGTGTGTATATACAAATAATTAAGATAGTCTGATGTAAATACGAGTAGATACCTATTACTTTAAATACATAAACAACTAATCACAGCCAACGTGTTCAAGATAAGATAATAACTTAATGAAGAATGGATACGTAAGTGCATTTATTATATACTCGTGACATCATATAAAACTTGTTTTTCATAGAAAAATAATATTTAAACAAAGAAGCTAAAATTCTGCATTTATTTTGTGACTATCTTTCTCCTTTATCATTTGTATGAATATTGAGGTGCATTGAGACTGGAACTGAGCCTAACTAATCGTATTTGTCTATTGTAGAATATCGAGTTAGCTATTTTATAGATTCTGCTAGTCGCATCAGGTTCAGCTTCTACATTAATTCAGGGTCATCGGGTTTATAAACATACTATAAGAATTGGGTTTATTTCATTTTAAACACCTACCTGTATAAAATATGCCTAAATATATAAATGTTAGTAGTACCGTTATTCTGTAAATAAAGCCCATAATGATGGAAGGCTTACTTACGTCGTCAGCTGAAGTCAGTCACGACCTTTTGATTGGAGTCGATGTGTCGAGCAAGGCTGCGGAATGTCACTGAGAACAATGTCATTGTAATAAACGCGTAACGCGTCGGTGAAAATAACAAGAATGTTTCAAACCCGCCACCGGTACACGTTACGCAACGTCTCTATTTTTCTTAAGCTTCTGTAAATATTTTTCTCTTCTTGGTTATGTTACCATATGTTATGTTTTTTGATTTTTCTATATTCGTCTAAGTTCGGCTTTGAAACGACTGTTTTCACTGTACAAATTATGAAGGCGTTTGCTCTCTTGCTTGTTTGAGTCAAAAACGTGGTCCGTTACGCCACTAGCGTGTTGAATGTATTTTTTTGTTAAAATTTACATTTCTTTTTACTGTTTCGTCAGCTAAGTATAAATATACCATTCAAGTTCTTATTCCAATTTTTTTGGTTACAAATAAAACATACATTTCTAAAATCTATAAAATTGGAGTTGAAACGATTTAAAATGCTGTCATAAGACCTGCAGATATTTTCCAGCCATCGCCATAGGAAAGATGTTCTCAATGAGATATTAATCTTATAACTATATTTATTTGCAGTTTGAATGGCTTGGTTTGTGTTATTATTACCTGCGTGTTATTATCGATCATGCAGGTATATAGCGATGTAACGTACCATACGTTACAAAACTTCTTAACACAGAACTTTTAATATTATGTGTAGTAGTAATTGATGTTCTTTTTATAAAATTAATCCTAAGTACACCACCTCTAAATAAGGACTTCTATATAGACGATTGTATTATGCCTATTGGACTGGATTCATAAACAATTATTCAGATAAGAGTAAGAAATTATCTACATTCTTATAAATATACTAAATTAAAGAAAATTGTTATCAATAAAGGTTTTTCTTTTATGTTTCACGTATTACTATGCAAATTACCATTTGGATAATATGAAATTAAGAATATTTCGATTTAATAAGCCAATAGGTGTATCGAAATCGTCTAATCTTTTATTATAATTCAAATTCATTATTAATAGATAGTATCATTACTGATAGGTCGTGTAGTTAAATTAAAGTTTACCGCAGAGAGAAATCAAGTCTGCGAAAACTTATAATCAATTAGGTTATTGTTTATCCTTAGTACAAATAAACGAAAGTTTGACTCTGAGGCACCTCAGGCACCTTTCACTAATATCTTTCGGTCCAGCACTTAGATCTTTAACGAGATAAAATAGATCGCAGCGTCCGAATACTTATCGAGTGCGGTCAGTGAAGCTTTGCTCGAGAGAAAATAAATCATCAATTGGGTCAATCAAATGCCAAGCCACTTGCGCTCTGGCGAAATGCTTAATCGCCTTTTTCTTTCGTCCATTCGCAACAAAGTGCTCAGTAATATTCATAAATCACATGAACATTATTCCGGTCCTTTCGACTACATGCAACTCATAAGCACGTATATACCTATTTGTTTATAATTAAGTTGGTCCGCCGAGATTTTGCTTAAAACTGTATTTTTAAAACTTGTATATTTAGGCCATTGAAAGTCACGACAAAATACGCGGAAAATAAATGGTGATATTAATCATGTATTTACTTATATATTTTTTCAATGATTTTATCTATGTAGTCATGACTAATATATCGAGCAGTGAGATCGTTCCAATACAAAATGATACAATTGTTTAAAATCATTCAAGTAAAAGTATAATTTAAAATATTTTTAATTAAATTTCAGATGGCACAGTTAATAACTGTGCGACTGAATAAGTCCGAACAGCAGCCGTTGGGCTTCAGGCTGCAGGGCGGCAAGGATTTCGGTACACCTCTCGTTGTTCAGAAGGTAAGGTAAAATATGATATAATATATAAGGTATAACTGTATTTTTAATATTCCTGAGACATTGTAGACGTCAAGCGTATTATATACAGTTCGACCAGAGAGATACGCCCATTATTGACCTGATGCATTTTTTGCAGTTTGATGGAAAATACTTTAAATAAAATTTCTATGCGGCATTAAATCAGTTACAGATATTCATGGGTGATCAGTGATCAATCACTTACTTAGTGATTATTAGCTCGTTTCATCATGAAAAAATTATTGCACTACTGCCCGGAGTAAGAAGGATTGAACCAAGTCTAAGATGCGATGCTTAATTAATGCGAGTTAGTTCATTTTTTGAGTTTTTCAAGACTTTATTCGACTACCTAATACAAAGGTATTAGACATATAAGAGGATATAGATTCTCCATTATCTGCACTTGGTTTCCGGTCTTCGTCCACTTGGATGTTTATGTTTCTCCAGACTTTCTAAAAGCAAACAAAAATACGTATTTGTCTATGGTGGATTCATAAGAAAATTAAAAAGTAGAAGCTGTCCTAAGTGAATTTATTATTTAATTGACTTCTCTGTGTACGATATTCGACGCATAGCCTTCGTTAATCAAAGTGTAACGTTTCCTAGGATTGCTAACACGCAATTAAGCCGTATAGACCTAATCCTGAAAAACATAATATATTTAGAAACTAATTTTAATATTAGGTTTATTTATAATTGCTGTTTTGAGACTGATCTAATGTTCAGCTAACAGACAAGCGAAATCTGCTAGTAATTTTATTTCAATTTAATCTGGAGTCCAACGATAATAAACATAACCATAACATACCATAGACTTTAACTAACATTAAATAGCGGCCGTAACGTGTTGGACTTGTACATACTACGCCCACATTCTGTCTGTCGAAAGTGCCGAACGATCGATGCGTCGCGACGGCAAAAACACCGGTAAACCATTTACCATAATAAGTAAAAAACATTGGGCGATAGAGTTCCTTCTAAGAACCATGGCGTGTTCACTTATGATGAATAAAGCCTTATTCATGTTTATATTTAGAGACACTACAGGAAAAACGGTTACAACAATCATCTTTGTGTTTGTGCATACCTACCCAATGGAAATAAACATAACGTATCTGTTTACTTCGCATAATAGATAAAGGATTGGAAAAAAATCAATAGTAAGGCTGTTAACAGATAAGCTATCTTATCTAGTGAATCCAAATTTTGACTGTTGACTGCAGAGGTTCAAAAGAACTTTTACATTGACTTTGTAGAAATTGCTTATTCATTTATTCTGTCCAATCATTCACTTTATTTGTACGTACTATTTAGGGAAGAGACTTTTGATATGTAATAGAAGTAGTAAGCGAATATGTAGTCCAACTGATGTTCAGCGGTCGCTGCCGTCCAAAAACATTCATGGACTATTGAGAACTTTAATGCAGCGCTTCGTAGATGTAAATATGCTTTCTATCATGTATATTTCCAACCAGAAAACAGCAGCGCCACCAAATTAAAATGAAGTAGTTTCATAAACCAATTCCAACAATTTATTATAGATTATTTTATCTAACACCATCTTACATTAACTGATCTTTTGTAAGTTACTGTTTAATTTGTCAGCAACTGAAAATGTATACTTGTTTCGTTTTTTGAAAGACATTTTCACATAACATTTGTCACTCTTTATCAGTTGCTTAGTAAGCATTCAAATAGGCGGGTGGGTGATTAGTTATCCAAAGGAGCTTTTACCTCTCATTAACTGTTAGTTGGCCTCGTTAAATAGTTTCGACACTCGTCATCACTTTTAAGGAGGTACGTAGAGGAGTGGCTTTAAAATAAACTTAATTTATTCAAGTGATTATAGCAAGAGAAGATGTTGCATGTCAGTAGCCTCAAGTAGATAAATTATTTTTAATCACCTGACACTCGCTAATCCAATGTAACCCACTATGGCACGCTAGCACAGCTATCTAATGAATCGTTGCTAATTCTTTCGTGAGTAATCTCGAAATGCATCAATCCTCAGTTTTGTTATGCTAATATCGTAAGATTGTATTTACAATTTTATATTAGAAGGTTCTCGAAGCAAAATTAAAGTTTGAATATCCACTGATTAGAATAAAACTAAACACCACAAAAAAGGATATTACAAATTCTAAACAAGAATGCTTATTGCCTGCTAATGGATCCTACATGTCTCGAATATGAAGATACTACCGCCACACACACCTTTTTGTAGCGTAAAGCAATTCTTGCTTTTCAGTGGAATGGTGTGATTGTCGACCCACTTATGAAACAACAATTTTAAACCACAACAGAAGCTAATGCATCTGTAATTTTCTATGGACTTTCGCGAAAGTACATTACATCCGTTTCTGTATGGAATTAGGGTACATATAATAATAAGCAGCAGAGATCATTTTACATCCTGTGGACTTCATGCTCGTATGCTATTTCACAAAAAAGAAGAAAATCAATAAAAATATATATTATTACAGCGTAAATCATCAAAATATTTAAAACAAAGATTGCTTAAAATAAAATATTTATGAAAACTTGTGGTAAAGCGCAGTGCCCATCTTATGAACATATATTTTTAAAATAATTTTTACTTTAAAGTGGTTCGTCTTGAAAGCAATGAAGAAAATGTTCAAGTATAAACAGAACACCTGACCCGACATAGCGTAAGTGGGTGGCCATATCTAACTGACCCCCTTCGATCAGATCCGCCGAATTTATCTAAACGTATCGATCATGACATTTCACAATGTCTAAATAGTACGCATAATGATGATTTGTGAGTGCCAACAACAACGGTACTTTTTTAAGTGCTTGTGTTTAGTTTTTTTTAATTATGTGTCACAGAACAATCAGATATTAGCAAATGGGGTCTATGTACGCTCCAGTGAGTGCATTGAACTGTTAATTCCCGGATCTGCATGGATGTGCCTAATCATGTAAATTCTGTTTATAAATTTACTATTAGAATTCCTGATAAAGTTTGCTCTGTACCCAATTCCTAATTTATAAGAGTATGATCTGCCCACCCACATCCCGTCCAGTGTGTTTTAATTTTGGTTTGTTTACATAGTAACTGATCTCTCGCACACGTTCTATTTTCTTGAGAAATTACGTTTATCGCATCTTTTTAAATGATATCGACATGCATGTTTAGTATATGGGCAAATTTAATTGCAGATCGATAAAGACGCGTAATAACTAGAGTCAGGCATAAGGGAACAGGTTCAGATATTAAAATATAATCGAAGCAGGTTTATCTTCAACCTACATTCCAGGAAACATGACATCATTACTTTCTCCACTTAACTTTTATGTCCTTTTAACAGTGTGGATACTTGTATAATAATAAAAATAATGTTAAGTATCTCTCCAATAAAGTAAGGATCAAGAACTTAAAATTATTAATTAAAGAAAATAACAATAATTCGCTCATTTATATTTTACTTAATTATCATCACGGTTACTATAATCGCTGCTTAAGGATATTGCAATTCTATTTAACCCCGAATTAAATATTTACCTTGGATAGCTATGAAACTAATGAAACTTGCTTGTCAATAAAGGAAAATACCTCGAGAAAACCAGTTTCTTAAGTATTTTTCGAACCCTATTAACTGTTGTTCAAGGGAATGACTAGTCTGTGATAATGTTTTAAAATGATAGCGTTTATTGCAAAGCTCTTGCCAACTCAAAGCAAAAATTCTCTTGATAATTAAAATTGGGTGTTAATGACAGTGAGAGTTAGATAGACGTACATTTTTTATTTACTACGTGCGGTGATAGTCATACCTAAATAACGCGTACGTAATACTTTACATTTTTTTTTCAAAATAGATACCTACTTTGTTCTTTTTGTGTGCATTCAACCGGATAAAATAATAAAATATGTTTCTTATGTAGATAAGATAGGCATGGGAAGCTTATATTTAAGTTACGACTTATACCTATGTGTTGTTATGTTGGTGTTTTATATTATAATCAGATTCACTCTTATTAACCGGACCGGCTGGAGTGGAGAACAGCGGCCGGCGTTGCGTAACTAGTCGGGTTTTGTCGTTCCGAACACAATCTGAGTCACGTACTGGAAGGGATTTGTTTTGAAATTAGAACGCCGTCTGGCGACAACGGTCCGTGGATTATCGGTACTGGTATTTTCTAATTATCATGGTGGGCCGGTAGGTAAGCATATTAAAAGAACAATAGTAGTTAGGTACGCTTGATATTTAAAGATGATTTTATTAAATGCGTTGATGAAGACTTTATTAGAAGCTCCTTTTCACAAGAATATTTCGATAATCATGATTGTTAAAAGTAAATAAATATTGTTATAATTAACCTATAAACATTAATGACAAAGACATTAACCTACAAATCATAAAAAAATAACCTACAAAATATAATTATGAGGGTTAATCTTTTCTTATAATCTTGTACCAAATACCAATTCAATCAATACTCACATGTTGCATCATAAAAATCTTAATATTATCTTAAATATTTTTTCAATTAAAAACTATTTTGTTGTCAGGAATGACGTTGTTTGACACATATTTTTACATAACATACGAAAGTTTCTAGATTTGGGTTGTACCGGTATTTAAAGAGATAAATTGGACAATCATCGAAATAATCTCAAGGCTTAAATGAGAAACATTTGCCAATACTTAAAGAAATACATGAATGTAACCTTCAAGAACAATTAAATCTTACGATTAACAGATTATTATATTAATGGACCTGAGGGTGTGCCAAATTATTTTAGGCACTATAAAATAAAATCGATATCGATTTTACCAACTGCTGCTATCGATGTTATTTTAATACATCAATAGCAAGTTGTATGTTACACTAGGTTTGTATTACCTATCTACGACAGAAAGCATCATAACGAAAATCATGAAATATATATGTGCTTGTAATTTATATACATATAATTTATTTTTATTAAATAGAATAAATTTATTAAAACGAACCTTAAATAACATGGATTTTTTGAAACTAAATAATCCTCAAGTAAAAGTTAAACAAGTTAAAAATCTTATCTTCCCAATAAAGTTAAAAAAATATATAAAAGAAATGTTTTTATTTCTTTCAATTTTAACCTTTTGAACATCCTAAAAAAACTATATACATATTCTAAGCACATTACATATATCGTGAAATATATTTTAAAAAAGAAATGACGGGTGTATGTAAGCCAACCAAATTTCACGGGCACGTCTTTCCTCCGTTAATTAATAATTCTAAGTAGTTCAGGAACGCGCGAGCATTTGCAAGGTTTCCCAGACTTTACACTGTATTTAATAAGCATGTTTCCTTCTTCACATAGACCCACAACCAGGTAAATAAGGAAAGTTGTCATCATTGTAACATATACTTTTTACTGGAGGTGAAAACCGGTGGTCATAATTAGTTTTGCTTCTTCACATCTGAATAGGACAATCAGTATATGAGCACGCGTCTCATGTTTTGGACTGACGCCATATTTTAAAAGAAATAGTAAGCAATAAAGAAAACATAATATGGCGTGACCTCGCACGGCGGGCGGGACAGCATTAATCTCCCGTTCTTGTATTTCTACCGCCATATACGGTCTGCGCGTGCGCTCTGCACTAAAGGCATTGCCATAGTCACATGGAAGTAACAAACAAAAATGTTAAGCGTACTCTTTTAATTGCCGGGTTAAGCTTATATAATAAGAAGGGTGACGCTAGTAAGCTTGGAATGAAATGAGGTTTTGTCCGTTTGTGTTCGAAATATTTAATAAATAAATATAGATATCATTATTCTAGTTGGATAAACATGACAAATACAAATACCAAGAATATAGTAAATATCTCAAAACTTATATAACGTTATATTATGCGTACTTAGTATTAAAATTCTTATATTCGAGACGAGGCCATTGCCAACAACTACTCTAATATACGTACTGCTCTTAAAAGCCCTGAAAGCAAAAGTAATTTAACATAACCTTGACACCATTTTTTAAATTTGTTACATACATGTTAAGCGTCCATTTATACTTATGTTTTAAAAAGCTCTAATTTAATTATCATAATCATTATAAGCTTTATTATAATCATTATTATCATCATAACGTCAGCACTTTGGCCCCTTATTTTCAAACGACTGGTCTACTTTACAAGTTTTTCTTAGTCTTACCGATAAGGCTTTCTCTAGTAAGCAAAACTAAACCCAAAACTAAGCCAACAATTAGTAAAAATATGTGGTACGTCCACATAAAATGTAAAATAAAACCATTTAACTACGCGATGCGTGTCAAAACTAAAAACTAACAATCACACAAGGAAGTACGATATTTTCATTCCGTGTTTTTATCTAAGCCTCAGCATGCGTAAATGCAAGCCTGATCGATAGCCTGCAAAATGTAACGTGAAGAGCTACTATGGTTTTCTGTCGCACTACTAATATATAAAAGTAAATTGTTGTCTGTTTCTTTAATTGTTCGTGTTTCTGTAACTGTTTTTTTTAGATTTAATTAATCTCAAATACGGTACTAAATAAGTATGGTACTGTACCTCTGGTGTCGTTTTAGGTTATGTATTTTCACGCTATATACAATTCGATCTATTGAGTTATGACCAAAAATAATTCCATGTACTCAAATTCAAATTTCAAAAAATACGTATTGCTATACAGTTTGAAATAGACATCAGTACCTACTTACACCTTCTCATATTTCGCGGGAAAAATTGAAGGTCAACGCCGGTTTAATGTGTACCCATGTAAGCCATACAGAGAGCGGAAATTAGTAATTAATGATTAAAGATTATCTTCCGTTTAGTAATTAAATACTTGACTATGGAGAAAATTAGAATTTGTTACAAGGAAAACGTTGTCTGTTTAAGTTGTTTGCATTAGCTAAAGTGGTCAGTGTAATCAGCGGAAGTTTACCAACCTCGAGATTTATCTATGTGAAACGACTGCGATGCTGCCCATGAAGACTGAGTAGCAACAATTTATGTTGATTCATGTCATCATAATTCATAATTATACCTTTCATACTATGTCAACTGTCCTCTTCTGAGTACAGCATCATTGTCATCTTTAATTTGCTTGCTTATGTACTTCTACATTAGGTCTATGAAATAGAAGCATTTTTTCGCATAGCCATAGATAATACATATTTTTTTTAATTTAGTCTTATTTAAACTACATAAAATAACAGAGTTTTGATACATGATGGTTTTAAAACATGGTTGCAAGAGCCGGTTAAAGCTAAAGAGATTGTTCGTTTGATTGCAATGATCTATGGAACTGTAAAGAATAATCTAGTTTATTTATAAAGAAAGCTAAGATATTCCTAAGAATGGAAGCTATTACCTACTATGTAACATTTAGGCAAGAACATTTCGATAGCAAAGCTCGACTGAAGATGCGAATACGGACGAGGACGAGTGTTCAAATGCGGGTAATTTCGCGAAGGGTAAAATAAAATTTTATATGTCATGGATAGTCTAGTTTCAACTTCTTACGTGCTCACCACTTCCTTTATTTAATATTGTCCATATAATGCATCTTTACTAACATAATATAAACAATCCATTACTCTTGAATAGTAATACACATGTTAAAAATATTGTTAAGGTGTGTGTTCCCTTAATATATGTATGTAGACACAATAAATGTCACGAACTTCGCTGTATATGGTAGACGGCTATAGCCTTATACGGATATTTAACGTTGCTTAGTCCCATATTTTGTAAAGTTCCTTATTTTTAAGGTTGAAATTATTAACGTATAAACAGTGAATAGCACTTCATGTTTCATCCTAATATTGTTGGCAAAAATGAATGAACTGCTTCCAAGCAGCTCTTTTAAATCACATTTTTTAAATAAGGCTACGCTTAAGTTCCTCATAGATTCGGATGGAATTGAGAAGTAGCTTACATAAAGTAAAATGTTAAGATAATAAGCCTTTTTGAAGGAAAGTTCTTTTGTTATACGATTTACTAAGAAAAGAGGATGCCAATCCCCCCTTTTATTATCAACTTTAACATTTTTACCAGGTTACTGAGGCCGTCTGCGACCTAAGACTATAATTAGTGTTATCAGTTCGATTTATTAAAAAATTACACTAGAAATGTGGTACATACACAAGAAACATCATAAGAAGTCTGATCTGAAATTCGTCAGACAATAACGGATTTAGCATATATGGCAGAAATTGCACGAAATTGCGAGTTATAATCGCTCTCTACGACTTTCTGTCTGTAAAGCGCAACAACACACATTAAAAATTGTTTGCTGGTTTTTGCACAAAAAGTTTATTGAAATATGCGATGAAGTCCCACAGGTTGCAGCCAGATCAGGCGCTGACGTCATTTCTGTTTCCTTCCGCTCCCTCGACTCCTGCCCCTACCGCACATTCTTTAATAACGGCCCTGTCGTCTAGACTTTATGGGTTTTATTTATTACAGTCTGCAAGTTACCTAGTAATCGAGCTGGATTTCATTAACTTTTGTATTAAATAATGAGTAC
>DWON01001944.1:0-22342 GCA_018251015.1 Phocides pigmalion okeechobee
AACGTACTTTTTTTAGTCGAACTGTATCATTAATTCAGTTAGTGCCAAATTTTGACATGATACTGTATTCTTCCGGATAAGCGATATATGGAGGACATATAACCTCAGATAGAAAAGAAGATCCTTCTGAGATCGAAGTGGATACGAAGCTACTCTTAAGAGGAATCTCTCCAACCAAAATGCAAGAGATACTTCATGATGAATTAGAAGGGGTGATAATACCTTCCCGGTCGAACTATAGTTCTATACCTCCTGACCGCATATAGCTACTGAGAATAAACTTTAAGATTTTTGATTTATGGACAATGTACTTTCAATCCTTGATGACGAGATGTTTCTCTTGTATTATTACCCTTGGAGAGTTGTGGTAGCCGGTTACACTTAAAATCGATGAGTCCAACTTAGTCTTAAAGAATAGCAAGGAACAATAGTACGGCGTCAGATAGGACATTATTTCTGCGAAGGATAGTTCGCTGTAGTTATAATTTACACGGAACCTTCTCCCTCTTTTGTTAAAAATGTGTATTCGAAAAGTACAAACAATACTTCATAAGGTAAGGTACAACAATTGATAACATAATAATAGAAGACATCCTTAAGTTACCTCACCTTATCAAAGTAATTTATTTACATATATGTCTATATCTGAAGAGAATCAATAAATTTAAATCTAATATACGCAAAGAAACTATAACATTAACATTCGCTCGCATTTTGATACAAAAGGCGTCTGAAAACAAGTTCATTCCGCCCTTGCATATAACATTACATAGCAATGTTCTCTACGCATTGATGTCATAAATACCGACATATCGAACCGTAAATATAAGAAACAAAGCGGTACACACGTATAAACGAGCCTACATCTCTTAATGATATGTAGATTCCCTGCATTAGTTACATGACTGTGTTCTCAGTGAAAACATCTCGCAAACTGAATAAAGTTTATTTTGCTCTCAGTTAATGGTACCCTGCAAGCTGAAATGAATTTAATGACCATACATTAAGGTAGGTTTTAGATTGCACGGACGTCTCCTTTTAGTTGTTCGAGATGGCGGTCCATTCCAACTCATTAAACAAGACATAATTTAAGTCTGTCTTGCTACTGCATTTGATTGTCTGTTCTAGATCAATCCGCATAAGACTTAATTTTAATTGGCAACAGAAGGAGCTTTTGTAACGTTTTGTTATTGCTGGAAGATGTTCGTGCGCCTGAAATTTCATACCAAATTGTGCTCAATGGCAGCGCAGTTAGGGTGCTATTTAATTTGATTGTGAAAGGAAATTGAGACATTAGAAATCTCCGAGCGACTATTACCGTGTTCTTTTAACAAATGCACGACGGCGGATAGAGTAAGATGTAACTTTGTGCTGGCGTGCATAAATAAGGGCCGAAGAAGTATCGGTTATTTTAATACTGGACCCCAGGTGGGCGGAGACCCGTCGTAAATCATCGCCAACAATTATTAAATTATCTTTCCCGTTGACATTAAGTAATTGTTTTGGTTGGTTCGTGATCATAACTGGCGCGCCGAGCGATGAGATATTGTTTTTAAATTGTCGTTTTCGTGTCCTTAAATTCCTTTCTTTGAAAGTATTTTTTAATGTTATTGAATAATGACGATGTCTACTCGAGATTGATTTTCGTTCAAGTACGTAATGACAGCGATGAATAACTCTACATATGAATGTTTGGGTTCAAAAATGTAGTTGTATATATAGTAAAATAGCAAAAATAATCTGCTTTTCAATTGAATTTCAATTAAAGGCGGATTCTTGACGATATCTTTTCAAGCGTTGCAATATATAATCCGATATTTAACTGAGAACCTATCATGGTCAATCGTAATCGTAATAAATTATGAAAGACACGTTGTCTAAACATAAAAAATGCTCACTCTAGCTTTTCGCCACTTCTGTAACGTTTTTTAAGACTTCAATATTATAAATAATGAGTACCCTATATGGGATACAAAAAATTGCTTTTAAGATTGAAAAAAATCTTGAATTCTTTCTCAAAATGTATTTTTAATATATATTTGTAGGTTTTCGAAATTCAACCTGTCACCACTTATCAAAAAATCCAATATTGGGTCCAAAAAAGCTCAAATGTCTAGAACTTCATTCAACCTTGGAATTTTGCAAATAGCGCTTTTAATTAGGTAGTTGTCTAAATAAATACTGAATACATTCGTACTTGACGTGTAATTGCACCACTTACGAGTAATTACCAGAATAAAATTGTACAAAATCTTGTATATATTATTTTGTTGTATCATTAATCATGGATTGCAATAAAAAGGTTTTTTATTTTATACGATTACGATTAATTGATTTATTGTTCATTAAACAAGTACAATTAAACATACACGCATGCCCACAAACACGCACGCAAACATATGTTTTACGTGCATATTTCTAGAAATTAATGGCACTTGTTTCAAAGAGTTAGTGGTAATACTTTACTTAACCGGCGGAAGCTTATGAGGAAGGACCTAGTACAGGGCCTAAACTAGACAGGTTCCCAAAAATAGTCCATATGTAAGTAAAGTTGTAATGTTTGCAAAATAAGCTATTATCATCATTAATTTTTTAATGTGCGAGGAAATTCGATTAGTTCTTCGGAAAGATAATTGTCATCATCTACAAGATTCTTACTAAACCATGCAACGAAGACCATAAAATTCCTAGGGTTTAACTTCAGACTATAAACAGTCAAAAAGTCGTGATCGTGTCGCAGTCGCTTAGTCTATACCATCTTTGCAACCGGGTCAGACAAGCGGGCGTTCGTGTAATGAATCAAGGGGGTAATTAACTAATACACTTATCACATCCAAGTGTGTATGTACATTAAATCGGAACGGAATCGAGTTGAAGTAATTCGATTGGAATAGTTTGAAGATAATGGGGAAAGTTTAATCGCATGTTGGGTGTAACGAGAGAATCGAGAGGATTTATTGCCGAAGATTACATTGAGTATTAGTTATGTGATTAGAATAAACAAAGTTAAAGTCAATCTGTTTGCGCGTTCTTTTTATACCGCGTAATTACATGTGCAAGATGTGGAATAAACTTCCTCTTGAGGTACTCTCTAAACATAGGGTTTTTGGAAAACTATCGTACAAAAAGCTCTCCTTCAAAGCTCGCGAAACATTGGTGACTTCCTAGCCGATGGTGACAGGCCGTTTCCATCACGCTTTTTATCAGGAGGCCCGCTGGTTTTTTCCTTAACTTAATTTATTATTAAAAACAAGTGATTTAACCTATTTCCAACTTGCATATATTAGTGAATATTATAACATTTCACAATGCAGTGTTTCAGTATACGTGGTGTATATAATATGAGCAGAGATACCGATACAATTTGATGTATATATGTATATCAAATTATTACTGTAATAATATAACTAATTGTCAAATTCGGGTTTCCGTGATCGCTGCGCCTACACATTGAAATCCAGCCTCAAACAAGGGTTGAGGTTTTATTTTCAATGAGGTCCTATTAACTACGTAAATGTTTCGTCTCCTGAGAACTAAGAATGTCGCCTAGTTTATTAGTATGGTCGAAAGCCTCGTCTCTCAATCGAGGCAAAAGATTTGCTATATGGCGGTTTATGAGAGCAACAGTAGTCCGCGGTCGAACTATGATTCTAGCACCCATTCCTCGCACCTGGTACCTCTTGATACCTCGCTTAGTGCTACCATTGGAATATTGCAATAACACTATTAACAACATGGATATACAAACACAATGAAAATGTTATATAAAATCTGAACTCGGACCTCTGCAACTAGTTTTGGCCAGAGAGCAGCAGTAGTCCTCAGTCGAAATATGGTTCTAAAACCTATTCCTTGCATCTGCCCTCCTGATACCACGTCTAGTTCTACAATAGGAATACTGCAATAACTACATACGACATACACGGTGAAGTGTGACGTAAAATCTAAACTTAGACCTCTGCAACTAGTTTTGGCCATTAGCACATAACATACAGTGTGAGTGGGGTAGCAGTCCGCATGAAACAGTAGGCACATGTTCGTATCTACACATAGAGCCTTAGGGTTATCAAGCACTAAGTCTAGTACAAGTGTGTTTTTGAAATGGGACAATATAAGAAAAGTTATTATTTTGTAACAAATTTTATTAAAGTCTGATTAAAAATTTCCGAGACGAAACTGACTAGTTTCACCTAAAAAATATTTTGTCAATCTTAATAAGTTTATGGAAAGTTCGTGCTTGACTAAAAATATATCAATGTCAAAATTGTTTTTTTTTAAATAGTATCCTTAATTTTTCACTGTATCTCCTAGGGGTATGGATTTGCTTCAATCAACAAAAACTCCATTAAGTTATATCATCGGAATTTTGTTGTCGTGACAGTAAGTCGTCACAGAAATCTAAATAATACTCACTTTCCCGACAAAAAATAGTTAAACAATTGACTACTTAACTCTTTCTATCATTCGCAAAGTCCATTCGAATCACAAATATCAGAAAATTACAAGAGTATTATATAAGTAAATAATTACTTATTTTTTATTACTAAAGTAAGCTTGTACTGCGACTTTCATTGAGATTTCAATATGTTGCAATGTTTATGACACATGTAATTAAACTTAGTACAATAAGGGATCAGAACATCTCTTATATGCCATGCCTATTTTAAAATATCCATCCAAAGACAACTGCTCACAGTATTAAAGTCCTTTCTGAGGTCAAACGTAAATGCGTCTATTCTGCTGAAAACTAAAATATAAGTTTACCTCATATGTAAGGAGCTTAGGCTAAATCATCTTTCCGCTAAAACACAAAAATTGTTTTACATTAGAAATCGGTAAAGCATTAGCTTCCCAGGACAAACCAATCATATTTTACGGTCTTTAAAATATCCTGTGTCTCTGGCAACCCTAGTCGCATGGTAACCAGTTGATTGCGCATTCTCGATCCTATCAGGACCACATTATTGTCTTAATTGATTCGTTTTGTTTCCCGCTGCTCGGCTCGTGATTAAGCCCGATTTACTAGCTAATTTCGATCCGAATAGAACTCTACAGTTCTGATAATCTCTATACGTAGAGTTCGTGAGCAAAGAGCAAGACAGTTTGGCCTAACGGGTCTTTTGTATTCGGAATTTCTTATTTTTGCAAAGAAGGCTGGTGTTTCAAAATTTGCTCGCCCATTCTATAAATCGGAAATACGTATTTTAAAAAATCATGTATGTATTAAGATAGTATTATAACTAAAAACCGACTGTAAAGATACTGTATCCCTAGCTATTTACCCTGCCGGGATGCTAATTTCCTTTAAATATCTTTTAAAATTTAATTCCAATACAAAATGTCGTGTTTGATTTGTCACCTATAGAGATGATATTTTCTTTTTAACTTTCATTGGGATCAAATGTTTTTTTTTTCAAATCCGTTAATGAATAACGGAGTTGTACAGTAATAAACAAAAATGTATACACTGTAATAATAATTGAGAACCTACTTTTTTGAAGGAGTAGTAGCTTTTTTGAAATTTACGTTTAAGAGAAAATATCTTCAGATAATTTTAGACTGAAATTTGCCCGTAAAATTCTAAAATAATCAACTTTTCAATATCAGGACCATTTGAAATACTAAATATATTATTAGAACAATGCCTGTCATATAAATATATAAGTATGAACCAAAATAACGATATTACGAGCTTTTCAATACAAAACTGCCTAAATCAATCAGAAAACAATAATACAAAACTATTAATCCCTGCGCTCGGAACACGGCGAGTTGGCAAAAATGGCGTCGGGCGCGGCGCGTACGTCATAAATTTGAATATTTCTGTGAAACAAAACCCGCGGGATAATATACTGGCTTATTGTCAGCGCAGGCAGGAATAAAGAACAAAAATCGAGGATTCCCTGTCCGACTACCATTGACATAGAGCGGGTAGACAGGAATAGAGGGAGCTGTGCGTAAAACTGCTTTAAAATATATTAATGAACGAGATTTTGCCGACTACGCTTCAAATCGTGGAGACCATCTAAGTCCTTAGAAGAAGCTATGCGTCTACGTTAGATCAAATTTCAGCTCTGTTTCAGGAGTTACGTGAATGTTCAAAGGCTACTGCGACCACATACCGTTAAAAATATAGTAGTTTTAAGTGTGGATGTGAAGAATATGAATTTATTGTGTGACCAGTCACTCACTGCCCTTGTTCAGGACTACAGATCAATCTTAAAATATCTGAATTGAAATGGATTGTAGCTATGCCATTAATTTTGTCTAATATTGGGTTTTAGATTATTTCCAATCTAATATCCAATATTAAACATGAAGTAAAACAACCAAAAATATACATAGTTTCGTTAATTAAACAAAGATATTGTTATTTTTACTTTTATTGCAATAATATTTACAGAATATAAAAAGTATAGCAGTGGCGGAGAGATGGCATGATGGCATAAAATAATGACATGACGTTTGTCGTTATGTCACACGAGTCGATTTTACACTCAACGCGCGTCAATAAATGTTTCACAAGGAAAACATAATTGTGCGAATTAACAATTTGTTTTGTCTTAGAAGCCCGTTGTACTTTGTCGAAGAAGCGCAGCGTAGGACGCCCCTCTCCTTCACTAGCTGTTAAGCGACCCCATAAACGTCTCTGGGATTCGTTGGACGCAGGCCGCAAAGGTTGGTCGCGTTGGAGATCTATTGGGGAGGCCTATGTACAGCAGTGGACGTTAAAAGAGTCAGACGATGATAGAAGTCCGTTATAAATATGGTATAGTTCAAAATTTCGTGAAAGTTATTTAAAATAATAATAATTTACGTAAATAAGTCGTCATGGGACATTACTCTGTGCACAGATAAAGACATCGGGAATGTTAATATGCAAGCGCGGTCCACGCAGCGCCTATACACGCAGTAATAATGTTCCCTACAAAATACCCCATGAATAGACATCATTTATACCTACGTAAATCATAGAATTTAATAGTTCCTTGCCTCGTGTCTGAACTAAGCTGAGATGTACGTTGAAAAGAAAAGTTTCTAGCTTAAAATTTATACTAGTCATACGAAAAAATCATAAAAATAATAAGTTTTCTTTCTAAAGTATATTTAAAAAGGATGCCGAGAGTTTTTTTCCATAGACTTTTTTCTCCCGGTTAACCTTAGAAAAAGGGTGCTCAAAGCCGATAAATCGATTTTTCATTGTAATTTCGAGGTTTAGAACCGAAAAGAAACCTAGAGTTAATACTTTTAAGGTTAATTATATGAGTGAAGTCCTATTTGAGTTAGCAATACGTAAAATTAACAAAGCCTCATATAAATAATTTTAATACTACTTTAATAAGTGAGAATAAATTAAATTGGAGTAATATTGTTCATGGTAAACTTATTTAATATTTGATTTAAAACGGTATTGAAGTTAACATGTAAGCTTGACACGAGTTTTGGTCAGAAATTTCTCAAGAACGGGCACTATGGTCGATTGCTAAGTGGTCAGATTGAGACATCATACGCTAGTACGACGTAGTTCACCAGAATGTTTATACGAGAACACGGCTATAGCTACAGAGTGTTCCTTATGTACAGCCGGTTGAAATTTCGTGGCATGGTTCGTTCCATCGTTCCATGGCTCAGACAGTGTTTGGTCCATGTTATGTTGTTAAACTGTAGCACATATTAAATAAATTTGTTTCTTTTTTCTATATTTCCGTGCCGGTGTCTAAAGAAACATTTCTGATTTTTAAGATAACAAATTCAACATATTTTCTTTTATAAAATTTGAAAATTTTTCAAAAAATGTTTTTAAACTAATCCACTAAATTGATTATTTTTCAGAGTATTAAAGAAAAATATGGCCTCTACAACTCAGTCAATATGTAACAAAAACTTTGTCATACTTTTCATATGAGAAAAAGTACATTTGACCAAGTTTTTGTATCTATATCGATCTAATTTCAATTTGATATTAGTTGGACAATGTGATACTAGATGATATTAGTTGGATTATTGGACGAAAATTCATGGATAATAGAATTTCACGTACACTTTGCTGCGAAAACCATACACTATTTTTATTTCGAAAACATGAATGCTTCCTGTCTAAATAATGTGTCAAAAATGGAAAGCTAATGAATACCCATAGGCACATTAATTACACCTGTCATTACATAATATCATGTACACTTAAACAACCTTTAAGGAAAACCCATTTCCTTCGCGTAAGTAACTGCCAAGCTCCCGTATGCATGTCATGAATAAATGCAGTTAATTAAAACTTTATACACTAATTAGTTTCTTTAATAAGCGTACTGTGTATGAAGCGGGTGCTCGCTGTATATGACATGGCAGTTAAAATGTTTGTGCCCCAATTCGGAGGAGTTGAGACGATTTGTGCCTTTTGGAGTTGGCCACTCACTTATAAAGATAGGGTTGCCACAAATATTCTATAATTTTGGCATCATTTTGAATCGCCATCTTGGTTATCTTGCCATTAAAAAAATTGTTGCGTTTTGCTTTTGAATGGTTGCTTTAAAGGACTTACATAAATTATATAAAAACACAAAACGGCTTGTTTAAATCGTAAATTACGCTTCCAACACAAGCCACAAGCTTCCGTCTCAGGACGGACGAATCTCTAAATATTATAAAACAAAGTTCATAATAAACTCAAAACGTACTGAACGGATTTTTTCAACAACAGGTAGATTGATTCGAGGAAGGTTTTGGTGCAAAATAAGTTAAGTTGTTTCTCGTAAACTGGGAGAGAAATTGAATAGTTAAATTCGAAATAGATGTTTCTAATTGTTAGTTTTTGCAACTAGATAATGACTGGATGCATGTATGGATGAAAAATAATGTAAGTAAATATAAATATAAACTTACCCGAGCGAAGCTGGGCCGGGTCGTATGAACATAAAGCTAAATTACAATGCGACCAAATTATATAAATTTAATATGTGAGTAACTATTAAATAGCAAATTAAATTAAAAATATTAATCATGTAGCAAACTTTATAACTCGACAGCCCTATAAAAAGCTCTGTTCCAAATACGGCAGAACCACCTTAATGAGGACTGAGTAAGCATAGCACTAGGTTTTATTTACAAATGAAGGTATTTATTGCTAGGACGGCAGGCATGTTTAATTGATGGTGTACGCTGCAGAATGACTGCATGTAGCTACGCTGTACTTGGGTAATGGTTAACGTATTTATCTAGAAGTATCTGATTGGTCTGGTGTGGACTGACGTATGAGTAAATTTGGTATTTTGAAATGTTGTTACAGTGGTTTGGTAGCGTTTATATGTTGTACTATATACAAGTTAGAAACGCTACCAAGTTATTTGTGTAAAATACTGTTTATTGCTTACGTATACGTTTTTTATGTGAGAAGAGTAGCATACGAGCGCGCAAATTGCCTTATGTTTCGCAGCCCACAGACGTCCACGGACAACCACAAGCACGACTGTCATCCTATGTGAGTTCGAACGTAGATATGTTGCTACTCCTGAAGACTAAGATTTCCGCCTCACTTGAAAGTGTAACCGGCTACCGCACCACGGTTAAGGAAATCTATCAATCCACATTTGACCAGCGTAGTGAATTCTCGCCTAAAACCTCCTCATTCTGACAAGATGCCAACAATAGTGCCCAGCAGTGGGTTAGTAATGAGGATGTCGATGAATCTCAAGGACAAAATATGTTGAGAGTCGACGCAGAATTCAAAACACAAAAAACCATTCCGACAAGCTCTTTAACGACTTAGCGTCAATAAAGGCAAACACCCTTATCTATCCTAGAAATCAGTTTCGTCCTTTGATCGGAACCTATGTTAATACCTCTTCGGTCTGCTCTTCGAATTACGACCTTATGTCAAAGAATTAGAGTTCATAAAGTACAATTGAGAGTCTATTATGGGGCTTAGAATGGACCCCATTGTTATTTTCGTACGTCATAGTCATCAAGGAGTGCGATGAAGGGAGCCAGTTAAATATAATTAGTTGTTTGTTATCTCGATTTAACTATTCGCATTTGGATTTATATAGAGACGACGATTATAGTGAGAAGTGCTTCCGTATACGGGAGTAGCTTAAACACTTTCTAGGGGAAAGAAAAGACTAAATAACAGTTTGTTTTTTACTTAATAGGTTTATTTTACAATCTTTTTAATTTTTTTTTTTATTTTACCTATAATAGACTATGGGCGCCCAAAGTCAATGTACTGATTTTACATTGTATGTTTACATTGTTAAACTTTTGAATTTGAATTTAATAATAGTATCGAACAACAGTAAAAAGCCACATTTTTTCAACAATCACACTCTTTGTTTGTAACCCGACATAAAAACCACTTCACCGATTAAATTAAAATTTTATTGTTTTTATTAAATCTTGAAACCTTTACCTCTCAGTCTTATGTACTTTCCATCATAAAGTTTGCTAGGCTATGCAGAGATATTCTTCCCTTTTTTTATAATCTTAAAATTTGTACCAACAGAAGTCGCGGTACGGATTACATAAAGGATTACAAAACATTAAACTAATTCAAGATAAAATAGCAGCTCCTTATAAATCCAGTGAACTCGACAGCCTCTGTTATCGTGAGGTACCATCACGGTTGATGTGTGATGAATGAACGTTTTGTCATGTTAATACACAGATTATATAAAACTACTGATTGAGTGTTTGCTTTTAAAGTAAACTCAACTGTATCACAATACACGTATAGTCGTATTTTCAATGCCCAAATAATGACTTTTGACATTTTTAATTTTAGGTTAATAGTCAGGATGCTTGAATTCCTAATACCAAAATTCTATAGTTTGCTTTTCTATATATATGTTAAAAATAATTATGCAAGCAGTTGAGATGTAACTTACCCTTTATATGTAGATAATAGTGTCCAATGATACAAGTAAATTAAAAAATTCACCCATTTTTAACAATCACTTGTAAATTGTATTGTGTACAATACAATGTTGTGAACGAGGTTCTTAAGGTAAGAGAAAGTGTAAACAAACTGTAGACAGTAAACCAAGGATAATATTGATTAAGAGTTTCGTAAGAAATAATATAAGAGTAAGGTGATTGACAGACCCAGAGATCAGAAGAGTCAAAACCGCTGAAGCCAGAATCCTGAAATTTGTTGATAGGTTTATATAACGTAAGAAATTTTAGACTCCCACCCCAAAGGGGGTAACTATGGATTGAAAGTTTGTATAAACGCAATTTCTATAACTACTATATGCCCAAAATTGCAAACCGGCATATTCTCATAATTAATATATAAAGTAAAAACACAGTTATATTAACATTTATATCAGCAAATTTGCTGTAATTACTTATTAGCTATGTAATTGGACTTTCTGTGTCGTGTGCTCAACATTAAGTCAAAGTTATATTGCGTATATGTATGTACCGATGACTGATTTTAAAAGAGTGCCGAGAGTCTTCCGCCGGCTTTTTTCGTACAGTCAACCTTAGCCAAGAGGGCGCTTGAAGCCGATGTACCGATTTCACACTACCATTGACATTCATTAAAATCTATTTACATACCTTATAATGATGTAAAATATTTTAATTTTGATTTCAATATCAATTAATATTAGGTTTATTTTTTTACATATTTATTTACAGTAGAACCTCGATAAATTAAACACGTCTATAAGTTAAAAAATAATATGTTTCCTTCCCATCGAATCCCAACTCCCTAGATCCTTGATAACTTAAAACCTCCACAACTTAAAATATTTTGTGTTTCCCGTGGACATTAACTTATCGAGGTTCTACTGTATTTTTATTTACATTAAAATTACCTAATATTATCCGTTTAAAAATATAAAATACCATAAGTTCGATAGTGAACCCCATGTATAAGCTTAAACAGTACACGTGTACTTGCCTTATCTGAGATTGCTTGTCAAAGTTAAGCGCATTGAGCCTAAAGTGGGGACGATTGTGTAAATTGTTCGCAAATGATTTATTAGGCATATGCCGTAATTGATCAGGATAATGCTTTGTTATGTTTAAATAATATTAAACGTTACACAGTTTACTAATAAGAATTAAATAATCGAATTTTTAAAAGCTTTTCACAATTTTGTAGCTATACTTTATAATTATGTCTTTTTCCTTTTCTTTTCCTCTCATCTAGGCAGTTTGTCTGGAAGAAATCGCTATCTAAGCGATAAGTGTGCCTATTGCATTCAATTGTACAAAGATTTTTATACTGAATGAAATATTGTAACATTATGCAATAAAGAATATATTATCTTCTTGGTGTCACAACAAACATAAATGTTATAACTGACCGTTGGATAACTAAGATACGGTTTTTACTACATTATGTTATATAATGGGTACTCACGATGAACGATTTTTTATTTTTAATTGCCGATATTTCCAACCAGTTGCATGGCTCGTGGTCACGGCGAAACTGCGCTAACGTGGGGAAACTGTTGGTTGCTGCTAGTTACAGACTAATCTATCTACCTACGTTTAGTTCGTTTTTCTTTTTTGCATTCCATATCACGACACGCAACACTAATTGTATCTTTACGCACTGAACTTTGCGCTATTTGTGATTTATATAAACTAAACGGTTTTTATTAGTAAGACACTTAAAAATAAAGGAGGGCCTTATTTTCACCTTGACTCATTAGTATCAAACCACGAAATACATTGTCAAAAAAAATGTTTGTTACCACATTACGTTAAAATTATTGGCAGATATAAATGAAATTGATTTATATTACGCTGAGGCAACTAATATGTACAATCAAAGAGACATATTGTAATGCCCTAATTAGAAAGTTACGTAGATATACATATATTTTTACCTTCTCTTAAATTTCACGCGACGGAAATTGCAGTTAATCTATATAAATAGAACGATAAAGGTCGACTGTTTTGAACACATCACGCAAAAGCTACTGGATAAATCTATTTCTAATACCAAGATTATTTTAGTGCAATTAAATAAATGTTAAAGTTGACGATATTTTGAACTGTGAATTGGTTTTTACAAAATTTAATTTGTTAAACACATTATTGGAGGCGATCATCTTAGTCCTCAAGAGTAGGAACGTAACTGCGTCTATCCTTAAATACAAATTCTGTTCTATTTGAGATTAGACGTGGTTGTTCATGGGCTGCAGTGACCACTTAATATCAGGTGACCTGCATGCCCGTTTCTTACTTTTACATTATATAAAAAAAAACCAACATCTTCCTCTTATGTAGATAAGTGAAAAATGGTATTATAGTACCCAGTATCAAACACACCAGTATGGTTCAAAATACGGTAAACTGATTCGCACAAAATCCTCGCCCCCCGTAATTGAAGGCAATATATCACGCCGTTATTCGATCTGCCCACCGATTGATTTTCGGAAATCGTCCCGAATGACCCTCCAATAAAGTGATTTACACTTGTGACACACGGTCACTTTCTGTGACCATCGAAGTCCTTTTTGTTTACTGAAATATTTTGTGACAAAAATTACATAATCAGTATTAAGACATGAAGCTTTAAAACCATTTACATGGTTTCTTGTTTTGTATCCATATACAAGAGCTAAATCAGCTCTCAATTTAAAGTAAATATGTAGTTACACATCTTTGCGAATTTAGTTTTAATTTTTGATTCGTTGACGGACTGGAGACTTATTGTAATTACATATATTAGTATTCTCAATACAATATGTCCTGTGCCAAACTAGAATCAGAAAATAGAACTGTTAACAAAATTGGTTTTCTGGTGATTTTCGCAGCCTGTTTGAGTAAAATCTTGGGCAGAGACTTACGCTTTCCTTACCCGCTGGTGGTACCGTCCACATTAATGAAACATAAATTTTAATACCCAAATTACTTGATAAGTTGAAGCCTGCTAAGGTGTAAGTTATTCTTCGTAGGAGTCGTCCTGTTCGACGTTCTTGGGTTTTAGATTCGATTATCGTTTATCCCGAGTAGCTAACGTTTATTAAGCGTATTTTTCTAAACATAGATTATTTGAATCGCTATCTAAACGATAAGAAGAATTGCATGTTTCATGTATTTTTTGTTGATATTTTTTTAATCTATTCTTTAGTGTGCAATAAACAATAACTTTCATTTGGAAGATCTTCCTCTTTCGCCCATAATAGTTAAGACTGCAAACCTTTTAAGAACATCTAAGTTGATCGTTCGGTTATTTGGAACCAGCTGAAAATAAACAACAGCACACCACAGAAATAGTTGGCTTTGCAAACCACCGGACCGTATGCACCTTTATATTATCGGTTTCAAATCCGGCGTCCCGATAGGTTCGGTAATAACTTCGTTATCACATTATGGACAACTAATTTACGATATAGCGCTACTCGCTTTTGGATTCTTATTGCTTTTTATTTTAAACTGTGTATATATAGATGATTGACAATAAAACGATTAACATACGATTTGAACTAATGTCATCACGGAATTTATAAATTTTACTATATAACGGGTACCGGCAATTTGATGCTATTATGGTCATGAGTACCCGGTATATGTATAATAAAACGTAAACCGATTTATTTTTGTATTATTCACGCATTAAAAAAATATGTTTTCTTAGGTACATGGTTTATCGATACTGCTGGTGACAAGAGGACTTATTCATGACTTGCGTAGAGAATTTCCATCGCTATTAAGCGCGGGATCGCGGCTAGTATGGTACCATGCCACATGGGCATAGACTCGCTGCAGATTGTTTAGGTTAATCTTTTATTGTAATCAGTATAATACTGACACGTTCAAGATTTTATCCCTTACATATATGATTGTGACTATTAGACGTGGTAATTTCTCTTCAAAATTAAAATGAACTAAACGGAAAGTCTACCAATTGAAATAAAAAAATAATTTACCAAATCGGTGAATTAGCAATATTTCTAATACGTATATGTGTAGTATAAAACAAAGTCGCTTGTCGCCATCTTACCCTTAGATCTATCAAACTACGTAACCGATTTTAATGCAATTTCCAATAGACAGAGTGATTCAAGAGGAAGGTTTATATGTATAATACATGCATATTATAGCAGAGAAAACGCGAAAATTTCAAAGACTTGTAATGTGAATACGTAAATGCATCCGCGCGAAGCCGGCGTAAGTCACTAGTAATTTCTAAAAATCTGAGTGCGATAAATTGATTCAAACTTCGGACTCATGTAAAAGCACTAAGTTATCATTGTTGTTGTATTAACCACAACCAAACTTTTAGAGTTGAGTTTTTTTTTTCATGCAAACCACCTAATGTTAAGTAGTAGCAGCCCATAGACATCCAAGTACAATCACAAACACGACTGAAATCCTATCTGAGCTCGAACGTAGATACGTTGCTACTCCTGAGGACTAAGATTGTCGCCTAGCTTCGAAGTGTAGCCGGCAGCCGCACCTCTCCAACCGAAACACAAGTAATGGTTTATAAATTATGAGGGCGGCGCTGGTACCTCCCCGGTAAAACTGTAAATTGTCCACCTTTAAAAAACATATACAAAAACAGTACATGTACATATAATTTTATGTTTTAATTACATAACAGTTTACAACAGCCTCCCAAAACTCTGAACGTCCATAAAACGGGAAGAGGCAGTGGAAATTAAACAGGTTATTAGTTGAAAATTACCGCGCTCCCGGTACATAATGTCGCCTGCAATAAAGCCTCCTACACGGATATATAACAACGGGACATCTGGATGCGTCAATATTTTATAATCACTACTATTATGTACAAGTGTAACGTTGTCCTTTTTATTTATGTGTGTTTCTATAAGGCGATACCTAGTGATTTATTCAATTTCAAATTTCGTACACTTAATACCTTGACCACTGTTTTCGTTATAGGCTATTTATTTTCACAATATTATATGAAAAAACGAAGCAATTATCTAAAACAATGGATTTTAATATAACAATATTTAAGCAATATTAAAAAAAAATCGTACACATACAGTTCATAGCAGGACTTTAAGCTTTTATTTCGTAATCAAAATAGGCTAGTTCTCGACATGTGTCTAGGCACATGGTTGTAGTGTAATGGTACTGTTTTCTTTTGTTCCAAGAAAAGAGGGTCTTAAAATAATATCATCCTGGAATTTATACATTTTACTATGTACCAGGTACACACGATTAACGATTTGATTGTCTATATTTCGAACTAGTTGCGTGGCTCGTGATCATGCCTAAAAAGAACGGTTTATTTAAGTTAGAAAAGTAGAAAAATCACCCCACGGTTATGAGGCCGCCGAGGTAGTTCTAGGTGTAGACTGATGTACAACTTATAAGAATATAGACGTGAACATAACACATATAGAAATATAGGGGGCGCTTCGGCATCAGAAGTGCCACTGCAAAGATTTAACAAAATATATAGTTAGCAATTTATTCCATTAAACTATTAAGGCAATCTAGTGTTACAATCATAATAGCAATCACATCGCTAAATGACAATAGGAAGGGCCAGGAACAGAGAACCGTCCGTGTACCGCGACGTATCCGAATATAATGCATCACCAGCCAGAACTACAGTCCGTTTTTATAATAAGTTTAGGTACCTAAACGAAATAGACAGGTGGGGCGATCAGGAGATGTCGTCCGATTCGATGACCACATTTGTTTTCAATCTACCTTATTTTTAGCGCAACTACCCTATCTTTCATGAGAGCGACAACAAACTATAGGAAAGTAAAATACTGACAATATCAATATTTACTTGCAACTCCCATTACTTTAGTTACAGAGAATGTACTGCGACTGGTATAAATAAAGAATAAATTATGTGCTGGATAAGATGAGGTCACTTTTAGTTACTTTACATTCATGTTGTAACAGTAAATGGGGGGTGACACCCCCAATCCTGCCCTCTGGGGGTCGGAAGGAGGTGCCAGCGAGGGCTGTGGCCTTAATTACCGCCGCTTTTATAGTTTTAATGAGTTCATTTTGGACCCGGCCTAACAAGCGCCGTAATACCTATTTAAACCAATTTTGAAATTAATATTCTTAGTGATGTACAGTGATTATCGATAAATTCACAGTAAGGACACAATTGCTACAAAAATATGTGTTGCATTATTGACATTAGTAACGAAAGTAAATTGTCTTAAGCTATTAATTTTATTGCAAGTTTAAAACAAATTTGCAGCAACATAGCAGTGATAATCTAGCAATGGTAGAGATAGTGTCTAGTGGTAAGATTCCGGCCTTTCTCACATAAGGTCTGAGGTTCGAATCGCTGGTACATACTTCGACTGCCTTTCCTTTGACTTAACTTCCTTCAACCGTGAAGGTAACTTCCGTAAGTAAACCGTAATGAGACTACTTCTATTTGTGGTGTTCTACAACGATTACCTAAGATCAGTTGACCTACACGCTCGTTTGCTATTTATCCTATATATAAAAAATAATTATTTATTTTTATCGTGACGCAATAATTCTGGGCCACATCCCTAAAACTTTATCAGAGACCCGCTCGTGGTCGACTCGACTATTTTGTCGATATTAATTAAAAGGGGCCCCTACAAGTTAATATTTAAGAAAATTAAGCAATCTCCGCCCGCGAACTTTGTAATGAATTTTCACAATATAACAAGAGACTCACGACTTGCTCATCACGAGCAGTTTTGTTTACAAAGCGTTTTCGTTTTAATTTAACTTTTAGTTTACACATAGTATTAATAATTTTACGCGTATTTCATTAATATATGATTTTACAATGACTGTTCTGCGTTGTCTTGACGTCACATAACATTTCGACAGACAAACGTAGAAAATTTGATTCAACATATTCTTCATGGATTGTGTTCCGGTTAGGGAGGTGTGGTTGCCGGATACACATTATTGGAAGCGACCGTCTTAGTCCTCAAGACTGGGAACACATCCGCGTCCATCCTTAAATAGAACTTCTATTTGAGATTGGACGTGGTTGTCCATGGGCTGCAGTGACCATTTAACATCAGGTGGCCTGCATGCTCGTTTCTTACTTTATCACAATAAAAAAAATCATTCAAACTCAAACAGAACCAAAGTCTTCTCGGAGGTGTTTTGAAAATGCATTGCTACACCTGGGGACTAAGAAGCTTACCTTGCTTCTAAGTACAGCTGGTAACCACACAAGAATTACGTCACGGCAGGATTATATATACATTTATTATAAGATCTAAAATATTGAAACAATATGGCAGAAATCAAGGGAACAGCGCAGTACTGCTAGTTTAAACACGAATGTGGATGCCAATGAAAATAAGCCAATGATTATTAAAACAGTCGCTGGTCGTAATTGTATGGAACGGTCATTAAATCCGATACAGTAATTATTTTATTATATTGCTATTTGGATAAATAATTTCTTGTCCATCTAAATAAGTTTATCTCGTTTATAATAAAATTATCAATTTGTGTATTCAATTTTTTAAATAGTTATTCCAGTTAGATGCAAGAGGGGCCCGGGTACGATTCTCTGTCCGGCAAAAGTGAATGATGAATTCAAAGTGTTGATATGAATTTGGGTGCTTTTTCTGTATAGGAGAAATAGCTTGCTTGCGGACATCTGACGTTAAATGATCTCAGCAGTCCATTGGCTTGTACCTCCGACCTCAAACAGGATTAAAATCCTATCTGATATTGGACGCATCTGCGTCTAAGATTGTAACTCTTGAGGTCTAAGATGATCGCCTCGCCTGAAAGTATTGGCGGTAAGCGCATCTCTCTAACCAAAACAAAAGAACTGCTTTACGATGGATTGTGAGGGCGGCGATGGTCCTCAATCGAACGGTTGTCCTAGCATCTTGGTACCTTCCCCTTCGAGCTGTTGTCTTGCCAACTTGATTTTGATTATAACTCCTTGTTGTATTGCTGGTTATATGTCTATAGTTGGCATATACATATATATACACACATATATACATACATATTTACACACTTTAAAACAATTATATTATTTATCAATCCGATTGTAGATTTTTAAAATAAAATTACAAAAAATATTCATGAATTTTCCGTTAAACGCTAAAAAATTCTTTCAATATTCTCAACTATTTTCCAGAAGCTAGTATTAAAGAGTTCAAGACAGCACAATCGGGGCCGAAGAAACAAGAAGTGGCCAACCGAACTTCATTGTTTGGATCTATAAATAAATAATAATCCCGAGAGGAATCGAAATAACCGACTGCATAACTTACCCAGACTTGGCCGAAACATCGTTCATTATTCAAGAGCCGAATATGAGTTTCGATATTCAGAATATTGGTGGCATTCACTACTGGTCAGCTTTCCACATAAAATTTATATTACACCAAGAAGTTCCAGGAATTATAATTATTTTTACGTGAGAAGAGTAGCAAACGAGCATGCAAACCAGCTGATGTTAAGCGGTCACAGCCCATAGACACCCACATACAACCACAATCACGACTGAAATCCTATCTGAGCTCGAACGTAGATACGTTGCTACGCCTGAGGACTAAGATGGTCACCTCGCTTCAAAGTGTAGCTGGAAACCGCACCTCTCCAACCGAAGTACAAATAATTCTTTACGGAGAATTATGAGGGCGGCGGTGGTACCTCCCCGGTCGAACTATAATGTCGAACGAAATGTTATAAACGAACATACAGTTCAAGGATATTTGTAATCATATAGAATTTACTGCAGTCTATGCCATAAGGCGGGGACCTTATAAAGACTACTTACGGGCTAAGGGCCCCGTGTACCTTAACATCACAAGGGTTCTGCAAGGCAAATACATTCGATTACACGAAAACAAGACCGCACTTTTCTTTCATTTTGCTTCTTTTATATGTGGGGACTAATAAATGGGCATACAGGCTATCTGATACATTATGTTCTATAACGGGTACTCAAGATTAACGATTTTTGATTTTTAATTGCCGATATTTCGAACCAGTTGCCATGGCTCGTGGTCACGGGGGGAAACTGTTGACCTCCGCTACTGCAGTTTCGCCGTGACCACGAGCTATGCAACTGGTTCGAAATATCGGCAATAATAAATAAAAAATCGTGAGTACCCGTTATATAACTTAATGTATGGATTCCGCGATAATATCAGTTTAAAATCGTATAGGCTATCTGATTTTATATAGACGGTGCAGCCCATGGACATTCACATACAACTTCAAACAGGTCTGAGATCCTATATGAGCGCGGAGTAGCAGCGCATGTACATAAGATGCGTTGCTACTCGCGAGTATTCAGAAGGTCCCTTCGCTTTTAAGTGTACCCGGCAATCGCACCTCTCGACGAAAAACAAGTAATACTTTACGGTGGACTATGAGGGCGGCGATGGTACCCTGATCGAATTATGGTTTTCCTACCGTTAAATGTGTCATTCTCCCTGTGAGAGGAGGAAATTCATGTAATTGAGCTATAATTGGTTATAACTCAAGATTTTTTGATATTACATAAGTTAAATAGATCTCATGTTATGATAAACTTATGAATTATGCGAGCTCTAAGCCAATCAATAATAAATGCCTTTTGGCAGAAAGAGCAGAGTTCTACGTATGAAAAAAATATATTCTATTAGACGCCTGTAAACTTATTTCGTCTGTGGTTACATTGAGTCTACAAACAGTTGCAAAATTTATTTCAAAGGTCAATGGAGATTGCTTCTAATTTTAGTATATTTGCTTTGTACATGGAATTCAATCGAAACAACTCAGGAGTAGGTTACGATTGGGTACATGCATTGGTGAACTGTTATTTCAGTTTCTACGCTTTGTATTAAAATAATTGTTGTAAATCACAAAGAATCGAAAAAATGAAGTGAAGCGGGGTGCGTTCGGAAGTACGATGGGTGACCACTTGAGTCAAATTTCATGAGCACTTCTTTGTTCCGAAAGGCACGTTAAACAGTTTATCTTACTTGTATGGATACATTACAGTTTATCAACATTTCTTGAACGCGTTGTGTCGTTTTAAAACTATGAATTACTGATGTACTAACTACTAGCCCGTTTTTAACAAAATGTACGGAAGCGGCGTAGTCGAATATTTTTATGAAAAGAAAGTAGTAAATGAACGAGCCACCTAATATTAAGTAGTCGGTGTAGCCCATAGATATCCACATACAACATCAAACAGGGTTGAAGTCCTATTTGAGGTGTATTGATGCTTCGGTACGAGTACTCCTGAGGACTAAGATGTTCGCCTCGCTTTAGGATGTAGCTGGCAACCGCTGGTCTCCAACCGAAATACAGGAGTTGTTTCACGGGTTATTATGAGGGCTGTGATGGTACCTTCTTGTGGAAACTATAAATCTACTGCCTGATATACAATAGTATGCTATGTCGTAATATATTACAGACTTCTTCCATTGCGCAGATCAATCCAGTAGTGGAACATAAAGGGTTGCACGAAGCCAGTAAGGCTTGACTAGGCAATAAACTGTTATAATTACTTCAAAATGTGAGAAAGGGGCCCAACTTAAAAGATGATTGTTTCGCTGTGACCGCCGGTCATGCAACTAGTTTGAAATATTGTGCAAAGATTAAAAATCTCGAATCGTGATTTCCCCGTACATAGTAAAATGTATAAATTCCGCGATAATATTAGTTTAAAATCATAAGATTATTTAAAAAGTAAATAACATAAAAATTATACTATGTAAATAACCATAACATAAAACTTAAAAAACATGTTTTTTATACTAAGTAAAAAAGGGTCAGCAATTTGGATGAAGCTTTTTATATTTAAAATAATCTATGTACACATAATTCTTAATTTAATTTAAATCATAAGATTATTTAAATTACATATTACAGTGGAAGTGAAAATTACAAAGAAATTTTATTTAGGTAGGGCAGTTGTTGGTAGAATTCTGCAAAGACTATTTGAAACCGTTTATATTTACTTTCAAACGTTCTGCGTTTCTGGCTATTGAGTCCGTCGTTAGATTTTTCAATATGTACGCAATAAATCCTTGAGGGTCGGAAGTGCCAAAAAAGTAAGATGTCCTCCATAATTATTATATGTATTATTGATATTGGTAACCTCCATAAATATTATACTACTTATACTAGTAACTTATGATAATAAGAAAGATTTCCACGTTAGTTGACTAGTATAGGCAGTTTTGTTTTTTAGGTGCACTCAGGTTTTCTTTAAATATTTTCCATTAGCTGCTCTCCCCAACTTCGCTCATGTGAGAATTAATTTATGGGTCCTTCCTACAGCTTTTCTAACAGCAAAATGTTCTCACGTAGTCACGCATACGACCACAAACACGACTGATATCCTATCTGAGCTCGAACATAGATACTTTGCTACTCCTGAGGACTAAGATGGTCGCCTCGCTTCAAAGTGTAGTCG
>DWON01001945.1:0-22342 GCA_018251015.1 Phocides pigmalion okeechobee
GTGGTTGTCCATGGGCTGCAGTGACCACTTAACATCAGGTGGACTACATGCTCGTTTCTTGCTCTTTCATAATAATAATAACAAAAACGCCAATACCGTCTTGAAACGGGGTGGTTAGTTAGTAATACGATATAAAGTAACTCTTGTGTTTCGGTTAAAGAGGTTTGGTTGCCAGCAACACTTTAAAACAAGGGGACTATTTTAATACTAAGGAGTAGCAACTCATCTATGTACAAGCTAAGATATAACTTCAGCCCTGTTTGATATTGTATGTAGATGTGATGGGGAATGTTTGTATGTATGATTTCACAACCTCAGGACTAGAGTTCTGTTTGAAATTACGTGGATGTCCATAGGTTGATTGCACTTAAAGTCAGGTGGCTTGCATAGTCGTTGGTAAATACTATCAACAACAAAAAACAAATGTAGCTTTTATCTGTCACATAGCTCTTCAATCTCAAGTACTGAAATATAGTACGTGCTAAAGATTGAAGCACGTCTTCACGATTTCCAGTTAGGGCTTCAAGGACGGTATTAGTAATCTAATCTTGCTTATATTATAAATGTGAAAGTTTTTTTTAATCCTTATCGGCATAACGGATTAATTTTTATATCTTTTTAATTTATTTATAGAGATAAAGAACAATTTCGCAAAGGTAGAATATTTATTGTATTACATTCAATCCTGGAACTATTTGTCAAGTACCTAAATTGGACGTGAGGCCTATAATATAGGCGACTGAACTGAATCCTCCCGATTATCATCTGACTTACTATCTATAAATATTATAAAACAAAATCCCCCGTTGCGTCTGTCTTTCTGTCTGTTCGTGATAAACTCAAAAAGTACTAGAAGGATTTTCTCACAGTTTTCTACAATAGGTAGAGTGATTCCTGAGGAAGGTTTTCGTGCATAATATGTAAAGCTTTTTTTTTTTTGTAAATTGGGCGAGAAATTAAATAATGACTGGATGCATGTATGCGTAGGTTGTTTCAAATTGTAAAAATGTATAGAATAAACGCGGACGAAGTCGCGGGCATAACTAGTATTAAAATATCTAAGTTTATGGCACTATTGAAGTTATTCACAACAAAGGAATTTATGCTAAAAAAATAGGGTATAATACATACGCTGAATATTTTATTTAATTTATAATAAATCACTATCTCAATTTAATCATATCGACCTACCTGTCAATAGGACTGAAGACAGATCCGTATAATTTGTATAGCCTTCAAAAAAATCTAGATAAATAATTAAATTAAATTTAATATAAATTTAAAATTTTGCAATCCATTTCTGACATACGGGATACGATCTCGGCGATCTCAGAAGCATGCTCTGATATTAAGAAAGTAAACAAACTTGCTATAAAAGAAAATACTTTGGGAAAATCTATAAGGATATCATTTGTCCATAATATTCTCAGTTATGAAGTCTACTACTCCGCAGTTCGCCTTTAGTAATAGATAGATGAAGCCTAAGCCTAGCCTAAATTCTTTCCATTCTTATTCTCGCGCCCAGTATAGTTATAGTTTTCTTATTAACGTAAACTGCGGTTGCGAGGAAAACTATTGAAACATTACATCATTCTTCCAGGTTTAGTTAAAAGGAAAATGCTCGTGCTTGATCTGGACGAGACGCTAATCCACTCGCACCACGACGCGATGCTGCGGCCCACAGTGAAGCCAGGCACGCCACCAGACTTCGTGCTCAAAGTCACGATAGACAAACACCCAGTCAGATTCTTCGTTCACAAACGGCCTCATGTTGATTATTTCCTGGATATTGTAAGTAGCAAAGGATTATGCATCATGTTACATTAACACTCACTGCGGTGCGCATGTATTATGTCGAGTCAGACTTGCGAGAGGCGGCTTAAACTGGAGTTGTTTTCTCTAGAATGAAGATGCGCTGACAATTCACAGAAATATTATACTTTTTAGCATCGGTGTAGCATCTACGAATACATAAAGTACTGTCCGCTCGCAATCTTATAGCGCCGATGTAAATACAGTACTTATATTCGCCCTTAATCCATACAGATTTGTATGTACAACACAGGTGTGTACTAGCCATATGCAGTTACGCATAATAATACGCAGCAGTCGTGTATCTCGCAGGGAAGGGTTAAACAGCTGCTTCAACTTGGACCTCACATCCAACCTCACGAAGAACTGAATTCCCGTCTAAGAAAGTGGCTTCGCGTCTAAGTTTAGCCGGCTGCCGCATAACTCCATCTAAAACAAGCAGTTATTCTCAACGGATTATGAAGGTCTTGGTGGTACCTCCCCGGTTAAAATATGGCTCTACCACATGTCCAACTCCGTGTTAATTGTCATGTTTAATAATTGTTCGAGTCAACGTCTATAACATCTCAACTCATGTTTTTACAGCTTGGCGACAAGCTTATGCTAGCTAGCTGTAAAATCAAGACCAACCTTCTAACCTATTAATTTAATTTAAATTTACTCATAATTTATCCATTATTTTTCGTGTGTGCAGAGATAAATTAGTATAAAACAGAGCAAAAATATTGTTTTATTGTTCTTTTTTCATCCATTTTTTTTTTAATTTTCCGATATTTTTGAAATTTCCTTTGGGGACACTGCGTGCCCCCACGTGTCTCCACAAAATATGTATTAATTAACTTTAAAGTGGACTTGGTCCATGTAAGGTCGTACGTATATGCGCAGATGCGTAGTCCTGAAGACTAAGACGACCACCTTACTTCTAAGTGTAATTGGCAACCGTAATTTTGCAGGTGTCTCAGTGGTACGAGTTAGTGGTTTTTACGGCGTCAATGGAAATATACGGTGCGGCGGTCGCTGACAAATTGGACAATGGCAGAGGGATCTTACGACGGCGGTTCTACAGGTAATTCTGTAACCCTTGTAGTTCAGGACCAGAATAGCGCTACGGTATCTCCAGCCAAAAAGAGGACACTCAAAGGAGTCTTATGGGATCGGGAGTAAAAGTGAGAGTTCGAGCAATTCCGACATAGCAATCCTGGGAAGAGCGTTGGTGTGATACCATAATGACGTGGACACGGACCAGTGCCTGAATAGCTGGGGAAGCTTCCCGGAGATGTACCTGAAAATTGCTTGTAAATTGTAAAGAGCAGCAGTTTTAAGTAGAAAACAAGAGAAGTTCTGCCAACATAGACGTTGCTACTTCTGAGGACTAAAATAGTCTCCTCGCTTGTAAGTGTATCCGGCAACCGCGCCTCTCCAAACGAAACACAAGAACATCGGATTATGAAGGCAATGATACCTTGAAAATGGCAAATTAGTTTAATAAATTGTTATTAGAATTCACCAATTGCTTGTGTTTATGTTACAGACAACACTGCACAGCTGAACACGGCTCATACACAAAGAACCTGTCGTCGATATGTGACGACCTCAACAGGGTGTTCATATTGGACAACTCACCTGGGGCCTATCGGGATTTCCCAGGTATGACTTAAACTCATGCTCGATTCGGTTGGTATTGAGGAAAAAGATCTAGGATAACGATCGAATTAGCGACCTTGTCTAGGCAAAAGGAGCACAGTGTCCCCCAAGCAGGTGGATCGAAGACCTGATAAGAGTAGCATCCAGGGTTGTGTCACCGTGTATGTGTAAAGACTGATGGATGGATGGATTATAAAACTTTATTGGTTTTTTTTTTATGTGAGAAGAGTATCAAAAGAGCATGCAAACCACCGGATGTTAAGTAGTCGCACCCCATGGACATCGATGTACAATCACAAACATGACTGAAATCATGTCTGAGCTCGAACATACATGCATTGTTACTCCTCAGGACTAAGATGGTCGCCTCGCTTCAAAGTGTAGCGGGTAACCGCACCTTTCCAACTTAACACAAGTAATGCTTTAGGGCCGATTATAAAGGCAGCGGTAGTACTTCCCCGGTCGAACTACAGTTCTCCCACCTTTTGTGTGTTGCAGACAACGCGATCCCGATCAAGTCGTGGTTCTCGGACCCGCTGGACGTGGCGCTGCTGAACCTGCTGCCGGTGCTGGACGCGCTGCGTTTCACGCACGACGTGCGCTCCGTGCTCTCGCGCAACCTGCACCTGCACCGCCTCTGGTAGCCGCCGACTGCCAGCAGGTATGTGTCCCACCTGCATTGCCTCTTGTACCAGGTAAATATGAAACCCTCACCGCACCTCGAAGCAGGTACAGACAGTACCCACGCCGTCTCTGGTAGCAGGTACGTGCGGCACCTGCACTACCTCTAACGGCAGATACACGTACCGCTCGTTCCACCTCTAGTTGGTACATGTTGGTACATGTTCCAGACCCACCGCCTCTGATTAAACTGCCTTTAAATTTTGGTTAGAAAGGTGCTGTTCCCGGCTACACTTTGAAGCCAGGCTACCATCTTAGCCCTCAGGAGTGGCAACGCATCTACGTTCGAGCGCAGATAAGATTTCGGTGGTGTTTGTGGTTGTATGTGGATGTCTATGGGCTGCGACCATTTAACATCAGGTGGTTTGCATGCTCGTTTGCTACTCTTCTCATATAAAAAACGTCTGCACGCCACGTACGTTTTCCACTCTTTTAACGTCAAAAGTTACAGTCGAAGTTAATTATTTATATGTCTCGTATATTTTTCAGATTGGAACCAGCTTTTGTACAAATGTGTGGAGCTAGCCAGCGCTCCAGGATCCTATTTATTATTATTTTTCACTTGTTAGGCCCTCCAGCTTCTATTCAAATATACATATAGATTTAATATAGTTGAATAATGTTTTTAAGTTTGTTTCTAAAACTGTTTCTAGTGTAATATACATGGACGGTGTATATTTGTAAGTCGCCTACTCGTGTAGGCAGCGCGTTTCCGAAACGCATTCTGCGGAAGACTTGAGGCACCGTCTCCTCGCGTATGGAGGAAACGGATGTGTGTAAAGTGAGCCTGTAAAATACTAGGTTGGAATGTTCGGTATAGACTGTACTTTTTGTATTAAGCTTTTTAGTGTTTTTGTAATTAGTTTGGTATGTGAAAATAATTTTTAATATTAGCAATTGCATAGCAAATTTTTTACAAACAAGTAAACGTTTGTTTTTAATACTCAGAATTTCACCGTTTTATACTGATTTCGAGGTAACATAATTTGTATAAAAATAACATATCTGCTACCTATTATGTATATAAATGACTTTTCTAATTCATCGTTGCCTTTAGACTTGTATTTTTATTACGTCTGTGGAAAAGGTAATACTAAAAGTTCAGTCTATGGTCAACTGACTGTCATTTATAAATATTATGATTTTGCGTTCTATTGTTCCATTATGGTCATGTGCTCTATGCAATGTACAGTTGTCGACAAAAGTACTCCCCTATGTATCATAGAAATCGATTTGAGATTTTTATCTGTACTTTTTGTCTGACCGTACTATAAGACTACGTACGTTGAAATATCTTTTTGTTTGACCGTACATTTACCCGACTAGTCGATCCAATGTCAGCCATCTCGCTCTTTGTTAACTGTGTGAGTGAGAACGATAAACAACTGGTCCTTTGTGACATTAGACGCAATAATCCGGATTTTTATTTATTGGTATTGATGTCAAGAAAACTTTATGTAAATTGATATTGGAATGTATTTTTTACTTGGATACTTCTATTCTTCACTTTGTGCAAAATTTTGTAAATATCTACAATTTAGCACAAAGTGTGAGATAATAGTAAAAACCTTAATACGTATGTTAGTTAAAATATACTTTACAAAATCCTCTTCAGGTAACATATATTTTGATAATTATGTCAAAAATTTTGTTGAAAATATGTTATGTTGAAATACATTAAATAGTTTGAGTTATGATTCTATTAATAAATAACAATTTCTATGCTTTAATATAATAGGATTCACAACACGGCGGGTGCCACGGACACCACTACTCAGACCTAGAGCAGAAATCTAAATACATCATCCAGATCTGTTTGGTTTTCTGCGTGATACGATGATACGTCAAAATACCAATACTCAAAAATGACGCAGTATGGTCACCGCCGGGCGCCTTTGATAACATATTTTGCCAACAAAAACGTAGTTTATGTTTACATTGAAAAATTGGTACAAAATATACAATCCATAACAGTTCAATGCAAACTATCAACTCTCAACAAAAAGTCAGGCTAGATTAATGTATTAAATAAATAAAAATACAGTTCAATATGAACCATATAATTTTACAAATATAAGTAAAATACTTTTTAACTTCAAAAAATAAAATTGAATATGCCATACAATAACTGCAATGGAACTTAACAGTATATTTCTAGAGTAACTTCACAATTATTAAAAAAATACAATACAATATATTGTTGAGAATATCTTCAAAGTATAAATATTTTATGCGAAATAATTTTTGATATACCCAATCCATTTGCGATGATGATGTAACAAAACTTACAAACCATAGTTTTTCAGAAGATGATTTGAACTTTTAATCGATTCGTCGATTCTAAATATACCAATAGGCACAGATGAATAACTTTTTTTTACTGCAAAAGAGTAAGAAACGGGCATGCCGGCCACCTGATGTTAAGTGGTCACTGCAGCCCATGGACAACCACATCCATTCTCAAATAGAACAGAAGTTCTATTTAAGGATGGACGCGGTTGCGTTCATACTCTTGAGGACTAAGATGGTCGCCTCCAATAATGTGTATCCGGCAAGCACGCAATAAATAACCTAAATAAATACTTAAAAAAGGCAAAACTGTATGTCTCGAACTTAAAGTACATGTTGATATGTTCGTGGATTTTGAAAGTAAATTTTAAGTAACATATTTCACTGAGACTTAATTTCTCTAACTTTACAAAGCAATGGCGACAAGATGTAGATGTTATTGTATTAAACATTGATTTTAGTGTAAGCAGCGAACACGAGCGCTGTGAGACGCTAATTAGTGCCACACTAGGACGGAAATACTACACACGTATATATAAAACAAATATATAATAATTATACGTAATCATAAACTGATTTTATTATGGCTGGAGTCTATATTGAATGTAAGATCAGCTGTTTTTCGACCTGTGAATTGAACAAGTGCTCTGAAATATAGTAACTGACACCCTCAAGTAATACTAGTACTTCGGTTTAGTAACTGGCGAAACGCTCCAGCTTCGCATGGGTATATTTACGACATTATATTACAAATTCTTGGCTTTTCTCTACTATGATACGCATGTATTTTCACTTTCCACGATATTTTTATGTGGATATTAAAAAAAAACCTCGCTTAGAACCTTCTCGATTTGTTGAGACGCGTTCAGCAGTGGGACATGCAGTTGTTAAAATCGATAGTTTAGTTTCTATAGTTCAATAGTTTAATTTAGAAATGTATAATGGAAGTCTATAGTTTGACTAAAGCAATATTGCCAAACATTTCCACTTTCGACCACTTTATACTAACAGTCACAAACCACAGCACAGAAAAACCTCCGTCGACTCAGAATTTGCAACCATAGTAGAATAAGTTTACATTTTCAATTATACTCATGTTCCATGGACAGTCAAAATTATGAAAAAAGTGATTAGAATTATTATCAACATCTGATCGAACATTCAATATGAAGTAACCCTTTACTTAGATTAGTACTTAGGTCACATGCAATTAATTTATACTTAATATCTCAATTCTACTAACTACATTTATAATATAAGGTAATTTGCGTTAATCTTAGCTCTTGTTTATTTATATGCACCTGGGCAGCAGTGACCACTTGTCGTCAAGTGGACTACACGCTCGTTTGTTAGATCTACACTAGAAATACAATTAAAAAAGCCACTTGGTATAGTATCACATTAACATTCATTAAGTGTATGTAAATACCTCGTAATGAAAAAAATGAATTTTAATTTATAGATGTTGATCAAGCCCAACGCTTTTATTAACGCAAAAAGTAAGATTAAAAGAACGTTTCGCGAGCTTAAATCCTCAGGATAGTAACAAAATACTTACTTTTCAGTAAATACAAAAACCTTAATAATTTTGTTTATATGTCACGTAATGTACTACTTTTTTTTTTATTATCTTAAATAGTAGTTAATTGATAATCATAAAAAATAGTGTTTTTACCATGAAAATACATACTGTATGGCCGAGAGTTTTTTCCGCCGGCTTTTTTCTCCCGGTCAACCTTATACCAACAGGCACTCAAAGCCGATGTAGTGATTTTACATTGTACCTTTGACGTTCATTACGTGTATGTAAATACCTTACAATGAAATGAAATATTTGAATTTGAATTTAATAGTAATCGAATAACAGTAAAAAAACCATTTTGTTTGTAAGTCCCTAAGGTTTAAGCCCGCGATATGTATGAAATAGCGTACCATCATACCCACCGTAGACCCGTGCAATGTCTAATCCGTTGTAGTGTGACGCTAAATGTATGACAATAGTGTAAAGTATACTACGTAACTATCATGTACAAAAATGTACCGAAAAATCAATTGATATTTGGTTTTGTTTACTCAATAACGTTCGTTAAGGTTGCTTTTTGTTTGAGCGATCGATCTTATGAATAACAACGTAATTTGTTTGAAAATGTACCTTTTTACTGTGGATTTAGGTGTCAATTTCACTGCCAACGGTATTCACTTCAAGGGATAATGTAGACCGCGAGCCAGGAGCAGATTTGCGTGACCATTTTCCGTTCAAATTATGACTCGTAAAATGCCTCTGTGGTGTAAAGTGAAGCCTAGTCTACGACGGTTCTGTTAATTAGATAAGCAACGGATAGGCACCTCTTCTCATTTCATACACAGAGCCAAAGCTGATGTACACGAGGCTTCATGATACACCTCTCCGAAGCAGGTTACAAGTTATCGCCTAAAAAAATGATTGACGAATTTTGCCTCTGCCTCGTGGGCTATTAGGTTAGTGTGCGGTACACAAACGATTTTAGACCTTAATATGTAAGAAGTAAAATTTATTTTTCAATGTTAGTTCTTAATTAATTCTGCAATACTAAAGAACGTTATTTGGTAAACTGTTAGAAAGTTTATAACATATGTTACATTTATAAGTAGACTATGATAGTCATAGAAACGCTTTCTTACTCTATCAGAATATGGACGTTATTCCTTGTGTAATAGGGACGATGTTGGCGTGAAGTTCTGATGAGTGATTTACATTTATGTACTGTATTTACCAGTCTAAATAATTGCGTTATATTTTGTTCAAATCTCTAAGTATGTCAATTAAATTTTATATTATACAAATACATATATATTTATTTACTTATACCAACTGATAAAAACATGCTATGGTAAAAATCTTTAATATACCATTCGTTAAAGAATATCAAATTGGTTGTTTCAAGCAATTACAGTTACTTAAATGAGTCGTTTATTATTTTAACTATAGTACAATTGATGAGTACTGAATATTTTATCATTGGCAAACACTGGTCATATTTATTTCTGTTATTCAACCATTTCATAAAAACTAGGAGTTTACACATATTTTAACTCTTTTGAAAATATATTTGGAACGGTATTCCTCTGTTTGATCGCACTAAAATTTGAAGAGAAAATACCACTATGGAGTGGAAAACTAGATGATGGAATTCTGTGTTCAAATCAATTTTAATTAAAATTGAGTAATGTACCTTTAAATATATAGATACAAATAAAAATAAATTTTAAACAAATTAGGATCTTTTAAGGCTTCAAAACAGAATTATATATCCTATTATATATATATATGTTATGTTTTAAGTGTGTTTTTTTAGTTTAAATTACTTTCATTTATTTATTATTAAACGTATATAATATAGTGTCTCCCGATGTTGATAAATACATTATTATATTATATTACATATTATGAGTATGTGACCAATTTGAAGCACCAATGACTTTATGATTATAAAGGCATTGTCGTCCTATCTGTGGAAAGTAAACTTTGTTACATAGTAAAAGTACTATATTGTGACCACCTCTAGTATACTCTTTATAATATTTATGTATTTGTATGTAATTATATATGACTTATTATTATTATTGATTATTTTATAAAATCGTATGTCGAATTAAATGTTTTAAACATTACCAATGGGCTTACATACTTAAAACACCTACCTCAGGTCGAAAATCTAGGAACATTGAACAGCCATATATTTAGAGATTTGAACGTACCTGTTTACTATAGATAATGTTTTATTTAAACCAAATAATTAAAATTTCAATAATTGTAAGGACAATTAATGTGACAATTGTTTCTCGTTGGTGTTGAACTGATTCCTCTTACCAAATAATAGATTGAATACGCTATAACTTGTATCAAAGCAGGAATCTTTTTAATCTCAACGTGGCTTATGAGAATGGGTCGTGTGGCATACTTGACAATGAATAAATTAAAAATTATGTTGCAAAATTAATGCTAAGGCAAATTTACTTTTTGTGAACGATAAAATTTACTTGCTTTTTGCTCGGGAATATTTTTCAAAACACTTAATACTAAAGTTACGTATTGCTTGACTTGCTTTCCTGATGTTCCTAGACATTGAGGCAAGGAATTAATGTATACTCTGAATACGAGACTTAGAAATAAAATCACCTGACATATTATGGTCACATATTAAATTAGTTAAAAAAACTTTTATTTCGGTGAAGATTATGTGTAGGGTAAAAAATAGTCTAATTTGATTACCTATTACTATTATTCAGGTAAACCACAAATTTACTGTTTCCGAACTGCCACATTTCCCATTTATATTTGTCCTAACTTTTGTTCCTAAACTGTGGGCATACTCGCTTACATTTTATGAATAATTTTTCTACTGTTTTTGTATAGATTTTTTGGAGGATATGAAGTTTTAACGTGAAAACGTCTAATGTGCGCCGTATTGATATGCTTAATATCAATTCAATGTCTTACGTCATAGTAAAAGTTCAATTCGTTAGTAATGTTTAGAGGTGCATTTTGTACAAGGTCTAGGTTTAAATAGTTTAAATAGACTAAAAAATAATTCACCATTCACTTCACTTGTAACAATCTAGAATCTGAGCTTTTTTTACAATACTAACAGTTGGGGCATAAAAGCTTCCAGCCTGAAAGCCCCTAATTTACAAAGGCTCAACCAGTTCTAAAAAAGATCTGAGTTGCCATAAACATGCATTTTCGCGGTAAATTTTGTTGCCTTTGGATTTTAAGGGTCCCAGAGTTGACAAGGACCTCTTAGATTGACAGTTTTCACTTTAGTCTCTTACATAGACGTTTTCACAAACTTAAATTGTACATACTACATTTTTTTATGATTCTCCCTCTCATATAAGTTACTAAAAGTCGATAAAAGTTAAACTTAATCATGATTTTGTAAATATAGTTTTTTTTAGCATATCATATTTTCCACTGTTGAAATCCACAGGGTGATTTGTTTACGAAGTGAGATTAGAAAAAAAGGAATTTTCTGTTACAACTAATCATGAACTTGACCTAGAGATAACTGTATTTGTTCTTAATTTAAAATATATTTTCTTTGTTTCGATAGAATAATGTATAGAATCGTAACAATGCGTAATCATAGATACTGCAATGTTTATTGTGTATTACTAGTAACACTAAGCAGTGATCACACAAGATGTAGCACAATTTAAATACAGACAAAATTTATTTTTCTAAACCTTTTCCTCAAGTAATTGTTTTATCATATTAAACCTTGACTGTTACACAAGTATGAATGTTGCATTTCCGTAGGTAATTGCAATGTAACACGTTTTTGGTCATTATATTGAATTGTAATGACTGCGATGACCTCTAACACCTAATTCATGCTACAAAATTTAAAAGAACAGAAGGTACACATGTGTTTCTATGATAAAACTATACTATATTTTATTTCCACCGAGACATAGACATTTATGTGTATTGTCTATGAATATTGTCAAAGTTCAGATTCCGTAAGATGGCTTAGTAAATTATTTCTTTTTGGTAAACAAAACCTTTGCATATAGGACTTAACCGCAGACAATTGTGAGTTTTCTGTTTGTACTATTTATTATGAAGACAACAAAAAATAACTTTGTCAATGATCCTGATTATGTTGATAGAAATTTGGCAATACTCTATAAAAATATTTGGTATAGCCACATATAAAATTGTTTTCTGTACAAGATTCAAACTTTGTCAGATGCAGTCTGACTTCATATTCATAATTGTAAAACTGTGTGACAATTTTGTGGTCTCAACTGGTTGTTCAAAGTTCAAAGGCGATTTGTAATATAGAGATATTAAATCGATTTCAAAATATACTGGTTTTATTCAACAAAATACTATTTAACTTTTTTTTTCTAATTTTAATGAAATGGAATATGATTTTTAGAATTAGTAACTCAATCACGGTGCAGCCTATCATATTCCTATAAACTACAAGTGACATCAGGGATGTAATTGATGGTATGGTGTCTGTAATTAATTGAATGGTCAATATTCAATAGTTCAATGCCTTCATTTTATTCAGAAACTGTTCCAAATTCTATTTCAAAATTATAAATAATGTAAAAGCTGGATTGTATCAAAAATATAAAAGGTTACATAGAATATACAAATTAATGGATTTCAATTAGAAAAAAAAACAAAATACTTGATGAACTGTTTAATTTGAGACTACTGAATTTTTGTTAGAGATTTCCAGATATTTGATCTATAAATAGGTTTTTTCTTTTTACAAATATCAAGTTTGAAGACATTAATTTTTTACTTTAACATATTGGAGACAATAATTTTACTTCCAACATACATTTGGAGCTTTTAATACAATTGATTCAACATATAAATTTACCTGTACAGAAACATATAAGAGTAGGCCAGAAGAATTCAAAGTTTTAACAACCACAATGCTCCCAATGTCTGTAATTTTTACATATAAATCTCCAGTTTGTTCTGATTTCGTTAATACACTTTTATATTTATTCATAGTCCTAGCTGTTATTGGACTCTTTATTTGTCATCTGCCAGTTGGTAATTTGCATTATGCATAATTAATAATATATATATTTATAAGATTTTTTCAATTTTTTTTTCTTTGAGTTTTGTAACTCAGTCAGTACTTACACTTCCAAGTGCTTGAAACTCCGATGTCAACATACATTGATTCTTAGGAGATATATTAACATATAACATTGTGAATTATCTCCTACATACATAGATTATATAATAAAAAGAAAAAGATTTTACATAAACATGAATCACATCACAAATTGACATATGAAACTAGAATTTTAAAGTCAAAATAAACTACAAAGAAAAAAAAACACTTGAGGGATTATGAAATATAATACAATGTCAAAATGTCTAACATGCAATAGAACAATAAAACTGATGTGTTCACTACTAATGTGAAATGAATAAAATTAAGGTATAACACTTGGTAAAGAATTAGCAAATCTTAGCAGTCCTTATAATCAATACAAATAATTCAAAAGCATGTTCTTATTTCCCAATAAGTTCATTGCAAGGAATAAAAATGTCAATAAAGCTTTTGTGCCTCTTAGAGGATACAATATCTCTTTTGTTAAAATCATAAGATTATTGTTGCAATGAACAGTACTTCTAAACTTAGCAACATAAGCAATATCACTGATCTTAAAGTGCCTTTGCACACAACGATTTTGCAGCATTGCTGTTATAATACAGATGCCTGCCATCCAGTACTAATCGTTGTATATAAAGGAATTTTAGTTATTAAATTGTTGCAGAAATGTGGATACTGCATGAATACAATACTAATACATTAAATATACATCATAAAAAACTTAAATTCTACTATTCTAATTACAAATGGGGAAAAAAATGTGCAACCATGTACTTGCATCAACTCTGTTTTGTTGTCACACTCATAGTTGTAAGTAATTATTACTTCCCTTTAATTGAATGTTAACAAAATCACATAAAACATAAACGAAGACCTATCAACCATTTTCTAATGTTCAGGTGATTTTTTGTCTTCCTATATAAATGGAACAAGTATAAAAAAATATAACTGGGATACATTTTGTATGAAAGAATCACATGACCACATGAACACAGTTTTTGTTTCATTGTAATATTTTGAAACTATGTTACGCAGAATTTCTTAAAATCAACTTTAACTTTCTAAACAAAACCAAATCAATGTAGTCACAACTAATAAATAAATATTATCATCCAGTATCCACAAAAACTGTAGCTCGACCACTAACCATCCAACATCTCACCAATAGATATATCACAAATAGTTTAAAGATTTATCATCAGCGTGACTTGACCATTTCAAACATTGTAAGTCACTAAAATTCATTTTTGTTTTAAAGATTTCAATGACAGTCATAGTTTTAAAACTTATTTAAAAAATACTCTGTCCAAACAAGTTGCTACAAAACTAGTGGGTCTACACAACATTTTTTAGGGGTTTACTCTTCAAATTACAACTGTACATCAATCAATAGCTGCTGAAATTCAGCAGCTCGTCTGGAAGAACAATATTTATGACACAGAAAATGCTTTTTCTGAAAAAGATTTTACATAGGCTTCATGTAGTTTGTTTACAAAATCTGCATCATGTTTCAGTAAGTAGTTGAATGCTTGAAGAAGCTGGTTCCTAGTAAGTGGCTCGGGAGTAGGCTGGATGTCAGTTCCAGTAGCGGTGAACATTGTCGGAGGCATCAGTGCTGGCTTTTGTTGATTGGCCAAGGAATTAATGATTGGAAACACACCTACCTCCTCTAACTTTCCACCATTATATGAACTTACTGGGTGAACTATATCTTGTGTTTGATTTAGATAAGTAGCTAGTGGAGATGTCGGCTTAGGTGATGAGATGTGCATGAGGTTTAGTTCACTTTCTAGAGGATTAGGCCCATTTGCGTCCACTCCATCGATTGATTGAATTTTCTTCATGTTCTGTATCCTCTGCTGGTTGGATTTCTCAATTGGTGTAGACTTCAATGGAAACCCAGCATTTGGCCTCATAGTTGGATCTATGGAGATGTTCCCATTGGAGTTTAAAACCTCTTGAGGTGTGACAGAACGTTGTTGTTTTTCTATGTGCTCCACTGAGTGTGCTGGATTACTCATAAGCCTCTGGAGGAGAAGTGGACCCTCCCTAGCATCCGAAGGTCTTGGACCAAAGATGCCAGGAGAAGGAAGAGATGAGACTGCAGGCATTTGTACCGCTGCACCACTGCCTGCTTTAGCAAAAAAGTCCATAACGCTTTGAGATGTCATGTCAGGTGCCCGAGAGGGCGTCGTATCAGATTTATTAGCAGCTAGACCCTTATTCGAATTAAAATCGTCCTGCGCCTTACTGAGCATGCTAAATATATCTACCGGAGCGCTGGACTTAGCTGGCGCACTGTAAACGGGAGTTTGAGGCATATTTTCGACGGGCTGCTTCATGGACTCTTTTACAAGTGCATTCAATTTAGTTGCAACCCTGACACATTCGTCCTTATCGTAAAACCATATGCCATAAATACGACACTTCGCATTCCTATACAATAGAAAAGGTTCTTTCAATTGTAATTCTATACCTTTCGACACTGGCTCGATGAGGTTATTCGTGTTCAACCTGTTCATAATCACCAAGCTGTGGTAGGGCTCTCCATTTCTACTATACACAAACAAAGCACCTTCAATATTCGTTTTTTCCCATTCGTTCTCTTCAAAAGTATAAAGTGCGACGTGGGTAGCACTGTCAACTATTTCCTTTGCATATGGATCTGCCCTCTTTAGAGCTGCAAAATTCATACGTAAGCCGGTGTCAGCCATTTTATACCAACAAAACACTAAATATTTTTCACAGAACGAGCAAGCATCACAATCACAGCAAAATGACAAGAATGAACAAATTCGCCATTTTCACCGGCGTTCCGTTATTGGAAAATGTTGCATGCACTATCAAATTGGAAACGTGGACATAAATTAAAAAATAGTTTATTTGTACATATCTGCAGTAAAAATATATTTATATAAAATGTTCTATTTTTTGGTTTTTATATTTTGTTTTAACACCTACAGAAAGTGAAAGTGTAATTTATTATTTAGTCGCACAAATATTTCAATAAATGAAATGAAACGTGTTAATATTGTTACATTAATAAATGTGTTATAGTATAAATCCACACAATTGATCAAAATGTTTTTTATTTTTATTTTAAGTTTGTTAATAATTAATGCCTTTACTTTATAATTGAATAGGTTTTTTAATAATCTACATTAATGATAAACACTTTCACTTGATCAGTTCAAGATATGTGACGGGAATTGCCAAGAATTGCATCCGAAAACTTCTCATTGCAATTCGAGGGTATTCCCATGGCAATGACCTCTGCAACTGCATAGACGGTGCAAGCAACTGGCACGCTGGAAGAACTGTAATAGAATGTTATCTACGCATTTCTGATATTGCTACAATAGATTTAATTAGTAAATTAGAAGTGAAAATTATATCAAACTGATTGATGTTTATGTATCTCCTGTAACATTATAATATCTCTCTACCTAAAAACATATCGCTGCTGTACGTTTAACATTAGTCAAAATATTATTTGTATTGTCCGCTTGTTTCGCATATGAATTTCTAACTTGAATAAAATGGATACTTACCTATTTAGATATTATCGTTGTTACTATTACTATTGGAATTATTCCTTTTCTAATAATTCTGATTTTGGTTGGATATAATTTATGATTGAATTGACTATAATTGTTACAAATATTATTTTAAGTGGGTAAGTAACTAATATTTTCATAAGTAACACATTTAAATATTCAGAAGGTACATGTTTCTTTGAGTCGTCAAGTGAACGTTTTACTGTACAGCATCTTGAGAATAAGATATAAAACCGAAATTAAAAATTCCTAATAATTTTTACTTCATTGTTTAATTTGCTAAATGCTTTCATTATGAAATATCTATATGACCTTCGACATTGGTAAATAGCCTATGTCGTCGGAGATAGTTGATATGCGAGTTGAAATTGCACAGTAGTTACTACTAGTATACACTCGCACAGTGAGAAGGTACTTCTATTTGATAGGGTTATCGAGGTTACATTGTTTAATCTTGGCGAACGAAACGTGTACGTCAGTATTATCAATTTGTCAGATTTTGTCATAATTTTGATATTTGTCTCATACGTCAATGTCATTTTATAGTTTACGCGTGCTGGGGATGGTGGTGTGTTAAGAAATTATATTAATTTTATAATAAACACGTCTTTAATTTCGATACAATTGTAAGAACCTTTAGACGTCATAAATGATAACTTTAACCTATTACAAAAATATTGTAGTTACATTGTTCAATTTTATATAAATATAAACGCTTGAACTTTAGTAATTGTACGTAAACAAGTGTGCTCAGTTTGAATTAGTTTTATTTTCGTAAATCGACCATGGCCGAAGCAAATGTGTTGGTGATCGGTGGCGGAGGCCGCGAACACGCGCTGTGCTGGAAGCTAGCTGACTCGCCTTTTGTTAAACAAATTTATTGCGCGCCGGGTAGTATCGGAATTTCTTCTACAAACAAAGTGGAAAGTGTAGACATCGATATCAAAGACTTTTCGGTAAGTTTTTATTAAAATAAAGTTACGTAGCAAACGTGCGTGTAGTCCATTGCGACGTAATGGTAACTAGTCACTACTAATAATTATCTCGCCATCTTCACATAAAGAGGAGTCCTAACTGAAGTTGACCATCGATGCGGCCCAAATGCAGAGGAAGGAACGTCTATCGAAATACTTTAATTGGTTCACAATAGAAATAAACGCAGTGTTGCAATCTAGTCAAACCATATAAGTTCTTCTACCTTATGATACAAGGGGATATGATACTTGGAGAGGGATTCAAGAGGAAAGTTCCAAATGAGCAAGCAGCCCACTGCATAATAAGTGGTTTTAACTCCATATGAACAGGTGTCCTGGCTGAATATGGTCATAAATAAGAGAGAGATGGAGCAGTTTGAGGCTAGATGGACAATTTGATTATATATAACAAACTGAAAAAGACATTACATTACATTACAAGAAGGCATTTTAAGGTGGTAGAGCCGTTAGAGCTCGACTGGGGCGGCACCACCACCACCCTCATAACCCGCTGTATTGTGTTTCGGTTGGAGAGGTGTGGTTGCTGGATATTCATTATTGGAGGCGACCATCTTAGTCCTCAAGAGTAGGAATGCACCTGCATCCACCCTTAAATAGAACATCTGTTCTATTTAAGATTGGACGTGATTGTCCATGGGGTGTAGTGATCACTTAACATCAGGTGGCCATTGGCCCGTTTCTTACTCTATCACAATAAAAAAAAGGCAGATGGGTCACCTGTTGGAAAGCAGACATTGTTGTCTATGGACATTTGTAATACCAGAGAAGTCATCAATGCCTCTCCATCTTTGATTATATTTATTTATTTTTATTTCCATAATATTTTTTCCGTTTATGAATTTATTCATCAGAAAACCCTTATTTTTTTAATTTATATGATGTACATACAAAAACTTACTTTTATTCACATTAAATAAAGTAAAATGAGTACAAGGGTATTGCTTATTACTTATAGGAATTTCTTCCAGCATACCCAGCAAAAGGAAAGTCAATAGTAAGGGCAAACTTCAGTGCATATTTGTATGTCAACTTAATAAAAATCATATTTATTTTCGTATCTGTAACTTGATTTTGCTTTTTTAGGTGGTTGGAAAGTGGTGTCAAGACCATTCAATAGACCTGGTTGTCGTAGGTCCAGAGGATCCTCTTGCCAATGGCATTGTGGATGCTATGAAATCATATGACATCAAGTGTTTTGGTCCATCAATGGCTGGTGCTCAAATTGAAGCCAACAAGGATTGGGCTAAAAAGTTCATGACCAAATATCAGATACCTACTGCTAGGTTCCAGTCCTTCACCAATGCTGATGCTGCAAAGGAATTCATAAACAGGTATTTCAATATTTAAATGCTACATTTTTATAACTGATTGTTTTTTTAACAATAATGTTTCCACATTTTCTAAAATATGCTTAGTGTTAAAACAGCCTATATTCTGTATTAAAAGTATTTCCTAAGATAAGCCCTTATAATATAGATATACAGACATACAGACAATCAAATATACAGGCATTAGTTAATATAAATAGAATTTAAATAAATCTTAAAATGCTTACATCCAAGAAGTTATTCATTTGGTATGTTCTTGAGGTTGTAAGCCAAAAACTAATTTATTAATAGAATTCCACATAAGCGAAATATGAATCTGATAAATAAACAATGGTTGCAGACATTACACATTTTATACTCTGTTTTAATTCTTTTTAATCTCTCTATTTTTTTATTTCCATTAAGTAGCAAAATCAGCATGCAAGCCATCTGATATTAAATGGTCTCTGCAGTCCATGGACATTAGATGATCCAACCTCATCCAATATTAAAGTACTGCTCCATGTTATGCATAGATGTATTGCTACTCCTGAGTACTGAAACAGCGGATTATGACAGGCGGTGGTACCTCCGCGATTGAACTGTTATGCTACCATATTACAAATACATTTAATCAAGTGAAGCTAATAAAATAAAATATTTTATTTTAGTGCCCCATACCCAGCCTTAGTAGTCAAAGCGTCAGGATTGGCTGCCGGCAAAGGGGTGGTTGTTGCAGCAAACAAGGAGGAGGCTTGCCTTGCAGTTGACGAGATTCTCACTGATGCTAAATATGGGGCCGCAGGCCAGACAGTTGTTATCGAGGAACTTTTGGAAGGCGATGAAGTGTCGGTAAGTGAGAATGACTAGGTACCTACACTATACTAACATACAGATGAGAGAACCGTATTTCGATTGGGGAGGTACCAACGTCCTCATAATTTAAAATCTTTTAGACCTTCCACATAATACTGCATGCATGAGCAGATCACACTAGATTCATATTTATGTGTTGAAATCTCGGTTTAAGGCTCGCTTTAAGGTAGCTATCTGATAGAAAGTTCTCATTGTCACCTTTTGCATCACTGGGTTTAATCTTTGTTTAGACACATTTGTAATTAATATAGTTTTTTATTTGGTTAGGGAATTTATATTTGGACTCTTATATAGCGATATGAGCGTAAAAAGGAAATATGAGAGAAATAAATGGACTATAAAATATTTCTATACTTAATTCAACTAATTACCGAACTTAAGTACATGATGATGACATTTAATTGTTACGTCGAATTGATACGAAAGGTCAAGTAAATAAGCACTCATTATAAATACTACACTCAATGGGGTCCCTGATAAGGTAAGGATGATTTCAGAAATCACAATTCTTATAAAAAATACAGACAATATACCTATTCTAATTTTAATGATGTGATTTTGTTGTTTATCTTAGTATTCTGTTGCTGTGCTAACAAAGGTAATGTATTTAAATTTAAAGGTTTATTTAAATTTTATTTAAAATTGTAATTCCTTATAACGCAACGTAAAGTAAGAAAAGGGAAAAGTAACAGTCAATCTCTTCTTTCCATACAATACAAAATCGCTTCCCGCCGTAGTTACGCTTAGAACTTTTGCGGTTTTCTTGAATTGACAGACTGAAGACTGAATTGAAGAGGAAGGTTTCTCAATAATACATCAATATTATGTCAGAGAAAAGCGACTTATATTACATAACTATAAGAAAAACATCCAGAAACACATTATAAAGGGTAATAATAAACTCTTTTCAGGTCTTGGCATTCACAGACGGCGAGACGGTTTCGATGATGCCGCCCGCGCAAGACCATAAGCGTATCGGTGATGGAGATATGGGACCCAACACTGGCGGCATGGGGGCCTACTGCCCCTGTCCACTCATCACGCCAGACCAGCTCGCAGACGTGAAGGACCAGGTCCTCAAGAGGGCAGTGGACGGACTGAAGGCTGAAGGCATTAAATATGTTGGTAAGTTTAATGATAAAGCAATTAAAAATACTTTAGGTGTGCGAAATTTTGGATGATATTTAGTATGAGGTTAATTAAGAATTGATAGAAGTGATGCGCAGAGAATTGCGATCGCCATTTCCGTGGGATTGCGGCCAGCATTCTTGATTTTGTCGCATGAGCACGGTCTTCATTTAAATTGTGTAGGTTAAGCTTTTATTATAATTAGTTTTGATTTATTTCTTGTTATGTTTCAACTACCAAAAATAAGAATTTTAACAAATATACATTTCTAAAGCTATGATATTTTTTGGTAGTTTTAAGGCTTAAAAAACAGATATATGAAAGTGGCTTATGAAGTCTCTTATTAAATATCAAAACTATTTTTCTTTGTAAAAGATAACTAGATATACTTGATTTAGTATTTATTCAGTTCACATTAAGATTTTTTAGTACTTTGGAACAGTAAACATAGGCTTGAAAAATGTAACATTCAATTATTTGCTTTTAAAAATAACGAATATTTGAATGTGTTTATTTTTTATTTGTACGAATTATGCTTTCGCGTTGTAATGCATTATCTCAAACGATTTCTCGTTACCCTTGTGCGGACGCAATGTAGGTCCCTGTTATCTGGAGCTGTGCAAAATATTCCATTGTTTATGATAGATTCCTTTGCGATATGTGCGTTGTTTCGCTAAGGTTGAGGGCAAAAGGTCCGGTGAGATGACCTGTGGTGCGTGGAATTTATTTTTGGGCTTATTTTCGTCTTTATAACTCGGAACGGATCGAACGAACGATGACAATACCATGTTTTAGGTAAAACGGACCTAAATTGAATATTTATTTACATATACTAGGAATTAAAGCCCGGTAAATAGGTATTACATTTAAAAGAAATGTTTTTTTTGTTAATCCGATCAAATCCAATTCTAGTATCCATTTTATACGAAGATCAGATACGATCGTTATGACCAATCCAGAGCTGTCGTTGGTCAATATTTTCAGAATTCAATATTAGTTTGAAATGCCAACTTCAAAATTATATACATTGTTTTAATCTATATAACTAACAATCCACGGAATCTGTTTTATATATTTTTTTTTATCTATCCCTATATATTTTTCGTTCATTTTTAACATATATTTACATACATGTTAATTATAATAATGAAAACAGTAAAACTAATTATAATAAAAGCTTAACCTAAACAATGATAGATAATTAATCTGATGGTTATTACAATATTACTGACTAATATATTTAATTGGCAATACCCAATAACGATGACAAGTATATCTATTTCTAATACATATACACACACATACATACAAAAAGCGCTCGCGTATACGCGTGCACGCACGCATGCACGCACGCACGCACGCACGCACGCACGCACGCACGCACGCACGCACGCACGCTGTCCCTGTAGGCAACCTTG
>DWON01001946.1:0-22339 GCA_018251015.1 Phocides pigmalion okeechobee
TCACATGAATGATTACGAAATACAGAGTTACTTATACCATGAAGAGGTGTACTTTTTATTGAATCTCCTGGTCTCCATGCCACACCACACTATAAACTATACTGCCGGTAAAATTGCTAAATTAATTTTTAAGTCTTATCAGAATTGATATAGCCGTTATCAACATAACGCCGTAAAAACAGACATACAGACAAATGAGATTTTGTTATTCATTTAAAGTAGGAAATTGTAAATTTTAAAAGTAATACCTATACTGACTCGGAAGTCTTATCAGAATCAGTCAATCCAATATTAAGGTTACGCTGTAAAGACAGACAGACATACATTTTAAATGTTATTACTACTACTACTACTATAGTAATTAAGGTTCTTTTGATGTCACACGTACAATTAGACAAAAATATGACAAAAATATAGAATGTTTTTAGTATGAGAATAATATGAAATAAGAAAATAGTAGTTGTTTGGAAATCACAGACAATTTTATTTATTTGTGGTTAGTCACGCAACAATTAAATAATCACATGTTATTTTTGAAAACAATGCTGTAACCTTTTCACACTTGGGTAAATACACAGTGGAACCGTGAACTTTTTATTTCAAATGTTACCGCATAACTTAAAACGTAAATAAGTTGTGTTGAAAGAGTTTAAGTTAATTGATGTAACTTAATACATGGGTTCAGTTATAATTAACTTAATTACATTAGCAGCTTTTTTAAGTTTAAACAGATTATAAAATCTACCAATTCACACTTGGCCTTCGTGACTGCGTTGGCCGAGTGCAACTCCAGAGACAGTAAAGAACACAAAGACAATGAAATATTTTTTTAATCTTACCGTAGACGGCAATTTTATAAAAAAACTGATGAAATGAGAATTAATGGATAAGGCGCACAAATTTATTTATTATATATTTAATGTTGATTAGAGCCACATGTATATTACACGTCTACAGGAATAGTGATAGTACAGTACAATGCCAGAGTGCACTAACAGTATACATCTCACTACAGACTGTAATCATATGTATATACGATAAAACTAAGTCAAACATATTTTCATCAAAACCTATTTAAAAAAAAACGAAAGTTCTCAAATCAAGATTTTTATTTCAATATTCATGTTCAATTATTTTCTTTCCACTTCGGTGCGATGTCATCCTATATGGAAGCTATTACAGTGGGTATTGGTAGCAGTGACCACTTCTGTATTGCTATTTAATATTAATTGGATAATCTATACTCACAACTCCACACTAGGACTCTGTGTCACACAAAGGCACACTACAGAATCAAATTCAAAATCGAAATATTTTTATTCAGTGTAGATTCTTTACAGAACTCTTTTTGAACGTCAATAAATTACCACCGACTCGTAAGGTGTTTCGTTTTGGAGAAGAGGAGGCGAAAGAAACTCCAAATCACAAACAACAATAGAACCTAAGCTCAGTTCGAGGTTGAATGGCCTCATGTTAAGCACACGTCGCTGACATGCAGTAACTTAACATGACATGGACTGCGTGTTCTTTAACTCTCGTGACGTCAAAATAAATCGGCCCCATTAGAGTTTTGTTACTAATGTTAATGGACGCAGTCAGCTGGATTGCAAACTCGTTTGATCCTCTATAATCACAAAAGAAGTAAGAAATATTATACCATGCCTAAAGACTAAATTCGAACACTTTCATTTCAGAGTAGTCTACACTGCAGATTGTAATCATACTAATTTTCGTAAGCAAGTTGTAAGCTTATTCTGTTTAGCATTACCCCGTCTTCCAAAAAGCAGTACTATAGTACTACTGGAGTCATAAGTGCCGCTCAGTGCCCTATCTAATTATTCTGCAAATCAATATATAATATTGTTTAGGTTAGGCTTTTATTATAATTAGTTATAAACTTTTCATTATTGTAATTAAAATGTATATATATTTTAAGAAAGTTGTCCAAAAATTATTCAAATGTTTGATCAAATTTGCTGGTCACGAAATAATTCCTACATTCCCAAGAGAATTGCAATTGCATCACTGGGAATACAACCAGTCTTCTTGACGCCATGTCGCATGGGAGTATAGTATAATAGTGTAGTATAATAGTCTGCAGATTGTATAGGTTAGGATTTTATCACAATTAGTTTTTGGGTATAGTAAATTTTCATTTAATGTAAAAAGGTCAATTGTATCATTTAATTGTAAAGTGAATTGAAATTTAAAAGAAACAAGTAAAGTTTACTGATAAAATATCGGAGCCCCGTGTTCGCATCTTTGGCTTATGTACGCCTACAAATGGATTTTTCCAAGATATATTCATATTAGAAAATATCTTGTGTTTCTCTTTCCCGTTAAAGAAATTATTAATTTTAAATATTAATAAAAAAATCTCAATGGCGTCTGAAGTCTACCCATCTACACTAGGAAAACGTGGTGGCCTATACTGTATTTAATCCTTTACATCTTGAGAGGTAACCCTAGCCTAGCAGTAGTACTGTAATAGTTTAATAATAATTTTAAATGTATCTATGAGTACTTATTTCACCTTGCAATAATGCTGGGAAAAAATGTTGAAAACGTGTTCGTTCCCACGATAATTTATTTAAATTAGATATTCAATGGAAGTTGTCGTCAGTAGGTGCATTCATTTTTTATAACACTTTTATTGTACAGACGTATGAAACTTTCAGTCTATCTGACCAGTCCATAAACATTTTTTAATCAACCCTTAATAGGACCAATTTCCTTTTAAGTCACAACAGTAGCAAACGAGAATGGATGCTACTTGATGTCAAGTAATTTTTGCTGTCTACGAACATTCACACACAAAGTCAACCTCTGAGATTTCAGTCGTACGTAGACGCGCTGCTACACTTGGGTCATGGATATCCATATTCAAACTTAAACAGGACGTAAGTCGTCTCTGAGGTCGTACGTAAATGTGTTGCTGCTCCTGTACACGCCTTGCTTTTAAGTTAATGTCCTTCCGAGAGCTGACCATACCGATTAGTAAGAGTAGTAGATTAGGTGTAGGACGTCCCCTATTTCGTTCGCTTTGAAGTCTAGCCGTCAACTGGACTTCTTTAACTAAAACTCGAAAGTTCATTTGTAGTGAATTATAAGGGTGGCCGTGATATATCGTTGGTCAAACTGTAGTTTTAACTGTCAAAGCTTAACTGAGGTCGGCCACTCATGCGTTGATACCGCTGATGTCTAAATTGGCACGCTTCTTAAATGTCTCTCGATGAAATACCACACCCTTTAGCTGCAGACTTCAAGACAAATATGAGGCTACAATAGATGTAGCGTTGGTATTTCTTAAAAATATCTTGAGATTTATGAAACTTCATATATTTAAGAACATAGTTATTTAAAATATATATTTTTTTTAGTATGTATGTATTTGACAACCTGGTAGGTGTTAGGACCAAATAAGTTTTGGTCGGGAATGTACGACCGACCTTTTCGTCGGTTGACATGTCAATTCTTGTTTCGGTTGAAGAGTAGAGTTGGAGGTTTCCATAGAGTTGTTCATATTAGAAGTAGCACGTAGATTCCCAGACAGTTCGGTTTGAAGTTGGATGTGGATGTCCATGGACTGCAACGATCACTTAACATCAAGTAGTGTGTACGTTCGTTTGTTATTATTTTAACAAAAAATATATATAAAGTTATGAATAATAATTTTGCAGAAAAATTCGTAGACGCAACGGCATCGGCTTCTGGTTCGCCTTCGCCACCCCTGCCGGAGTACGAGCGGGACTCGCCAGTGGACGTGTCCTCAACGTCAGAGGCTGGGTCTGCGAGTGGGGCTCCAGGCGCCTCCAGGGCCCTCTCGCCCCCGCCTCGCAACCCGCAGCTCGCCGAGCGCTGGTCCAGTGAGGAGATGAGGCACATCCAGTGCCACCTCGAGACTAAAGAGCTTTGGGACAAGTTCAACGAACTCGGCACTGAAATGATCATCACTAAGACTGGAAGGTAAGTTATTTTATTATTAGAGTAGCAAGCAATCATGGAGCCCATCTAAAGGCCATGGGCTTCCATCGACAATGGGACATATATAACTAATTTTATATAGAATAGGACTTGCACCTGAAGTCTATTACACATTTTTACAAAATCAGTACCTGACTAATTGGTCACAGATTATACTCATTATAGGCCGTTTTATCATTCTACAATGAATTAATTTTTGAAGAGAATACTAAAGGACAAAAAAGAGGGGATGGAATTTTGAAATAAATATATACATACATTTGCACGATGCATTTTTTAATAAATCTTTATCGTAATAAATTTCTTTATAGTCGTTTTTTAGTTAAAATTAACAATTTATATTATGCTGGATACTTAACAATAGGCTTATGTTTCGTTGGTAAAGTCGCAGGTTAACGCAGTATTACATTAAAGTGTAGATTAAAAATGTGAGCGGTGGCCACGCGTTTTGTCCGCGGTAGGTTGTATCGACGGCGGCCCATTGTTCGGCGGTGAGGCGCGACCGACACGCCTCGCACGGGCGACCGCACCGCGCCACCTACCTTATCGCTCAACGCTGTTACCACTGCCTTCATCTTGTTCACCAACAATCGTTCGGGTTAGTGATGCGCCCAATATCCGTATCCGTATCCATTGTGCGGTCGCCAGCTACACTTATAAGCGAGTCATTCATCTCAGTCTTTAAAAGTAGCAACGCATCTACGTACTACGTTACGCTTAAGATATATATAAATGCCAATAAGCTACGGCATCTACTTGGCATCAGGTGGTCTGCAGCTACTTTACTTACATGAAAATAATTCATATCCCTAGATAATTTAAGAAGAAAAAATGTATTCGTATCCGTCACGTCTGGCGATTATTTAACGGATCTTTATCATTAGTAATTATTATGTGCATGAAATTGTAAGTGTAGATAGCAGTGAAATACTTTCAAAATCATAAGGCATCTTTTATTATTTATTTAAATTTAATATTTCGCACATTTATATTGCATGAATGAACTTATTGTAGTGAATTAAAGATATTGTTTGGAAGTTGTTAATTATTAAGCTTCACAATGCGATAGTACCTGAATATTTTCGATATGCTTATTAAACTTCAGATCCGTTTCCATGGATCTAGATACCAATGATCCGTATTCGTATCCGTATCGGATATACATTTTTAACGATCCAGCACATCGCTAGTTTGATTACACTGTGAATTGTTACTCAGTACATACCCTAATCGATCGGTCTGATTGCCCGCACCAGGTCAGTAGTCAGGTGAGTCGAATTACTTAAGCAGGCTCGTGTTTTCGACTTGATTGGATAATTGTTGTAATTAAGTTTGTTTAGACGATAATGGTAATTATTTATGTGGTAGCATGGCAAACACGAGCTAAGATAACGTAGCCACTAACATTCACAGTTTCGAGAAACTTTCGTATTATTTTTTGTACATAAGAAGGTATATAAATTATTCATAGTTTGTTAATAAGTAAATAAGTAACCTTGGTTTTGTGTCTCAAATATAATAATACTATACAAATCTTACTAACATCATTTCTATGATAAAGTAAATACTACACTTGTAATCAAATAAAAACCAAAACACTCAAAATCACTAACGGTTAAAATGAGACCACTATTAATATATTTTTATTTATTTTATTTATTAAATGAGATTACAAATTCCCCTTTTTGTTAGTATATAACTTACACCTAATGTTAGTAAATGCTGTGGAAATTAAATTAATGGATTGAAATTATAAAATGTAGAAATTGACCAATTTAAACTTGTATGAAATTAAAGCCCACAGTGGCCACTGTGTACTGAAGCTTGTTGTAGATCCTATATCATCCAAAAAGCAATATCGGGCGCGACTAGGAATTGGATGGGTGACCACCGGTGCAAAAAGTTCATGCGTTCTTACTTTGAAGTTCTGACCTCGGCCCTGGTTTTTGTCGATAGATATATCAACTAATAGCAGAAAGATTCTGTCCTTCCTCCGCCAGAGGTTATCATTCTTAAAAAAATAACTAATCAATTGTTAAATTCTTTTTAATAGTAAAGAAATAATAATAACACAATATATATTAACAGATTACTTGACTTAAGTTAATTATGTCAGTTTAATCTTTACGCTCTTGTTGATTTTTTAAGATGAGAAAGGAGGCATACCTACACATAACCTCCTTTTTGTCAGCTGAATAGTTTTAAGGTTTACTTACGTGATTACGTAAGTACACCTATGTTTTATAATTAAAAAGAAAAATCTTAATTATGTTTTGATTGATTTTACTTCAGTTTACACCTAGAATTGCAAAATAAGGTCCTATCTTTTTGGAAACGTATAATAACATTTAAATATGCTATAACACGTTATAATTAAAGCTATTTTTTCCAATTACGAGTCTACACTTAAAACCGAAAAAGAAGTCAAACATATAACTCCCTCTTATTGGAAGCTCGTTCAAACACGTACACCCGTATCTTGTAATAAAGTAGATTTTTTCCAAATAAGTATTTTCATTAACACTAGTATCTATATTAAAACCAAGATTTTCCCGCCGACAATGATAAATAGCGTGCAAATTTCAAAGAGCGCTGAAGTAATTTGTACCTGTAATAGGCGGAGGCTAGGTAGCGGCCGCCGCTGAGGACGTTATCGCGTTGTAGCGTTGCGCCGTGACGTTATCGTCGGTCACGTAAATCAACGCGATAGTCCGTTGATCGTGACAAATCCGGTAACGCAATCATTTGATAAGAACCCCACTTATCGACATCCTAAATACTGAAAACCTCCCTTTCGATTCTTATTCAAATCGAAGGAAATTAATTCATTTGCGGGATTAAGTATTAGGATTTACAAACGATATCCAAATTGTGTCAATTTTATATGATATATTATAATTATAAAAGTAACATATTAAATAAAAATAATACATTATTTCAAATGCGTAAAACTAACTTTAAACTAGGGCTTTGTCCATGAAATACAAACTTAGACGTTTTGACGACTGTTATAAAGTATATATGTAATTAGAAAAGTATTATTTAAAAAGACGGTTATCCAAACTACAATCATACTGTCATTGCTTATATTGTTATAGCCTATAACGAGACCAGAATGTACAAAATGGACGACAGTAACCACTTAATACCAGGTGGACTGCGTGTGTAGTGAATTAAAATAAAATTAAATGTTTAACAACAGACAAATTATATTACTTATAATCTAGTTTTCAATTATGTAATTGTGTCAGAAATATTTATAGGAATTTCTCATAGGTAGCTATTGTTAAGTTAAAACCAAGAGTGGTGAAAGTTTATAGTTTTACTGTGAAATATTTAATGTTATTTCCGTTAACTTAAAACAAATAAATTGGAACAAAGGCCAAGTGCAATGCAAAACAATGAGGGTTCTTTCACGCGCTATAAACCAGTATTAATACCTCACTTATTTATTCCTTATAATGTTCTCGAGTTAACGACGCCTCGGGCATTCGGTTTTTTATTCCATGCACCATAAAATACGACATCTGGAAATATATTCCACTCGTATTTATATCCAAACTTAGTAGCCCAGAACAATCACCGCGAACGTTTAATGCTGTGTTGATTCGGAATAACTTGTTGGTAAAATATTATAAATAGGCAATATAAAGTGACGGTTTTTGTTCCTATTCGTTTCCGTAGTATAAATTAAAGCACAAAATTTTGAAACCGTAATTCGTTCATGTTATCTCGTTTTCAAATTATCTTCATTCCGTTTCGGTCATGTGAGAGAAAAAAATTAGGTCGTTTATACGCAGACGGCAGGGGTACTCAAAATCGCATTGGGGGACGATTTCCACACACCGTCACGGAGGCCTTCACCAGCTTATCTGTCGGCCTCGTCGATTAGCATAAATCTCGCCAACTAACCGTCACAAATGAGTAGCACGGGGCGCGAGTTGCTACCGAACAAACAGGAGGCGACGAGGCGACGGCAATCGCGCGACACGGCATGTCGCGACGACGATGCGCGACGAATCGCGACCGTCGCCCGCCCGCATAAATCAGCATTATCTCGCGAGATAGCCGCGCTTGGACCCACCCTGCCATATCACGCCGAGCCCCGTGTCGTTCGAAAAAATTAATGACTCGGAAAAACGATTCGCTTATGAGGGATCTTTCAATGTAATTGAATTGCTCCACTGAGATCTGCCGAATTGTCACGAGTGCGAGTGCGTAATGCTGAGTCAGGTGTTCTGTTGATTCAACGGGTTTCCGACAGCCAGATGTCGATATGTTTTCCTTACTTTTGGGTAAATGTAAACATTTAATAAAATTTAGGATAGTATTTTTTATATTGCAATCAGCGTATATATCACCTTATGTGAAGTGGTCGTTGCAGACCATGGACATCAGCATCCAATTTCAAACAGCACAAAAGCCATATCTGAAGTCGAACTTGAAAGCATCGCTACTCTTAAAGACCAAGCTGGTTCTCTCACTTGTAAGTGTAGTCAGAAATCACATTATTTTAACTTACTAAAAACAAGAATCTTGTTGTATACGAGAGGCATATTTAATTTGCATACGTATCAAAAAGGGGACATGAAAAATGTAGTCGCGTTAGATGCAGCACATTAGCTGCATTCACCCCTTGCAGATTATCATAACAGGCTTAATAGTATAATGTAAATATGTCTGTCTGTCGGTCGCTAGTTGGCACGCTAATCGCGCACAGCTAACGCGGTAAGCCGTACTTTAAAACCTGTCTCTTTGTGTGCGACTCTTAGTTTATTTAGCCCGGGCCCATTTTTCATCCGCTCTGCAAATATTTTGATGGTTGTCGGGTATCCGTTTCGAATTCAGTAGCGTTTACGAGCGAACAGTTGAATGCCTCCGATATTTATTTACAAAATATACCTAATAATTTTAAAACACTATCATTGTCAGTGGCGAAGTATTACAGTAGAAGCATTTAAATATTACTGATGATTTTTGTTACAAAAAATATAATATAAACGCGTTATATTTTTTGCAGCTTAATGTAATGGATTGGAGTCATAAATCGTACACGTCTATATTCACGCGTGTATATTCGCTATCACCGCTAATATTTGTAAGTCGCGATTGTAAAAGTGTCTTAATAGATTTAAATTAATATGTTTTCATATTAGAATCTATCGTCGATCGGCACCGGAGCGTGTTGAAGATGTTTTCCGCCGCGATCGTTGCCAATACTTGTAATCACAGACTTGGCAGGCAACAGGCTCTTTGATTTAGTTCTCACCACTACGCCCGCTTCAAAACATGTGTCTACAAATATATGATAAATTATAACGACCGTTTACTCGCCCGTAAATATTCGGCATTTGTGAACTCAAACAAAACGATATTGTTTTCATCTGATGAATTGATGATTAACGTCAAATACTAGCGAAGTTAATTGCGTCTCTCAAACGCTTTGATGTTGAAAATAATTATGGGCGGAAATGTCTGAAAATATTTTTTAGAATAAAACATCGACAAATATTTTGATAATGCGTGATCTGCCAGGGATTACGTCTTTACGGATAAAATATTTCGTTATTAGTACGATATGTGAATGTATGTACGTGTGCATCTATTCCGAATCGACCTGCATAGATCGCGAGTTCAATTCCCAGTACAAGGTCCGATGCAATTTATCGAACTATATTGCAAATGTGTCCGCCGAGCAAACTTGTATTGTGTTTGTTAACCTGTAACGTGGATACTAGCGGTTTTACGTTCGCTGCACTACTGTAATCCTTATGAACTTTGACTTTGGGATATTCCATTTTGCTTTTTCATACCTAGTACAGGAATATTGGTTATACGTCAGTACTTAATATAGGGCTAATATAGATAAAATTAAATGCAATTATATCATTTTCACTTAGCAATGGTAACTGATGTTCGAGCTTTTCTTACCGGAGGGTCTCGAGTTCGTATCTTTGGTCAGCATGTCCAAAAATCATAGTAATGGAATCTGCATGCCTGTGAGGTCTCAAATGTGTCGTGAAGTCTACTAATTCGTCTAATTGGTCAGCGTAGTACTCTTACTACGACCTAGCTGTACTCTTTCTGAGAGAAAATCAGAAATCGAATAGAATTGATGATGAAGCCTTATTAGGGTTTATTTTTTGTTTGTAAGTAGGTACTTAAAGCAGTGTAAAGCGGAGATTACATGAAAAGTATTTACTTACATTAAACTGGTGATTATATTGATTAAGATCACGGACAATATTATTTGATTTAGTCAATGATCGAATACGTGACATATTCAGTGCTCGATGTATTATGGTGTGGTGTACCTATACAATATTTTTTGCGGGCGATGTCGCGGCGTCGGGCGCACACCGCGCTTACACGTACGCGGGGCCGGCCCGCCATTTGTCGCACTCGCACGATAATTGTTGATATACGATCGCGATCCGGCACTGTAATTGTCAACGCTTAATCTTCTAATTGGCTCGCATTTGCCAATGCCAGCGAGTCAGCATTCGTTCGCGTCGATAGTTCGCGCACGAAAAAAATCGCCCGCCGATTTCGGTCACATTCGTAAAACATGACACTTCGGCTCGTATAAAAGTCAAAAGCGAGCGAGGAAGAAAAGCAATTCGCAACGCCAATTTCGTGAACAGTAAAAAGTGCGATTCACAAGTGCAACTTGAAACGGCGTTTAAGAGCGAACCGAGGGCGGCGCCCGCCGGGGGCGAGAAAACAATTTGGAATTTTATCGGCGACGAGGTGGCGCGGGGCGGGTGACCGTGTTACTTCTGATTTATGATCACATTAGGTGCGAGCCACAATGCGCGAAATGCACACGCTCACGTCACATCCTATTATCGCTACTTTACTTTTCACCTGTTAAACATAATTCAATTTTAATTCATTCAATTCAATAACAACCGTAGCTCTGTACTAAATGCGGATCACACGGATGTCCGGGGAACGAAACTTTGGCAAGTATTTCTGATTTATTCAACTATTATAACTTAATTATCCCTTATTCTAATGATGAAGAAAAACATAATAAAGATACCTGCATCCTTGTGATTTTTGGCCATACATTTATCAACAGTGTGTGAAGTCTACCAATATGCATTTAATCTGTGTGGAACTATTGTCTAGCATTGGCTATTTCATTTTTAAAAAGCTGAAAAGAAGGCACATGCCTACCAGTGGGACAATAAAACATTGATGTTGAATGTACATACGACATACTACACATAATAACTGTTATGTCGCCACAATAAAAGCTCATTAAATAAATTATTACAGTTATGATAGAAAAAAACATTCGTAAAAAATATGTTATATGCTTAGTTAATTAAAAAGTAGATATAATGTTCTCACTATCATGAGGTGTCTAATGTTACCTGATTAGGTAAGGTCACTATAGTATGTATTAACCATTAGATATTAGGTAAAGTATATCTATATTACCTGAACTATGTAAAATATAGTTTATTATTTAATAGTTACTTATATACTTTGGTTTACCTGGAATATTACAAGACAACTATTTATTGATCAACATATTGTCAGATAGTCAATTACCAGATAAACCAGGTATATTAAAATAAATTCATAAATGTGTCTTAGTATTTATTAATCCATCTCAATAATTAAATTAAGTCAAGTTCAGCGCCGCGGTTCTCCGCGGATGTTTTAATGCCATTCGAATTCAAAAGCTAATTTCACTAAAACCTTAAATGAAACGAGTTGGAAGCTCGCACATTATTTAACTTGCTCCAAGTTAAATTGAAAACGCCACCGAACTCTTTACGGAGTCCGAGTCAAATTTTGAACTTTGCCGCTGAATCGGAAATTTCTTTATAAATATCTTATTAAGCTTAAATTCAGTTGGTGTCACGTTGCCGACACTAATTTTATTCGTAAAAGACGGCGTCGGGGTGGCGCTGCGGTACGGTCTCTATAAATGTATGCAAACTGGAAACGCGATATTTGACGGAGCTGAAAACGACAAAATAATTAAGGGAAGTCTCTCGGCCCGCCATGCGACGACACCGACATCCCCTCCCACCAGGACTTTGAATTACGAATTCACTTTACTATGTCGCTTGATTGGCTGTCATTCCACCCGCTAATCTATCTACCTATCGACCATTGCTATTTAAATACAGAAATAATAACAGACTTACATTTCTATGATTTTGTGGCGAGGCTAATACTTATCCTTTCTGTTGAAGTATTTAATTATTTAACGTACAAAATTAAATATTGACATATAAATTGGCCAAAATGTAAACTGTAATGGAATATAAAAACGAACGTGAACAAATTATACATCAGTCCTAAGCTACTCGCTGTAATTACTGCTTGTAGGGTAGGTAATAGACAGGGATGGCGAGTTTCATGACAACACGTGTATTGTTTTAATTCCCATCACGTGAATAATTCACGCACACAACCCTATCTATTTGGGTTATGTGAAGAGAACACATGCACCGTATTTGAACACAGCGTGTAATAGATGTGTGATTCATGTAAATGTACCCTTAGCGAGTGTATCGTAGGCTAATCTGTCCCATCCCCCCGTGGCAGGCGACGCAATATGCCGCGGGCTAGGGTGGCAGCGTTCCGCGGAGAAAACGTGTAAACTAATTATGTACATTTTCGTAGCCACTTATTTACATAACCACGGGCTTAACCCCGCTTTCACCGTGAATATTTCATTCGTAATCTTTACTTTGACGGTTTAATATGACAGCTGTTGGTTTGTTTGTAGGAAACTTTTAATTTTCGTTGTTCCGTTTTCTTCCGGTGCCACCGTCCTTTGTGCTCTGCGACACCTCCTGCGAATAATGATAGGTGATTGTCGAACAAGTTTTTTTACGGATAAACGGCTGGGAAACTTTGTAAGGTGTAATTTGGAATTTTCGCCGAGACGGGCTCTGTCGGCTGTTGTCTGCGGGAAGGTGCTTATTATATTGATGGCTGTTATGCCTACTAAACGACACTTTACTTTCTACGTTTGTTTCGGAGGTGGGAATTCGTATTGAAGAAACATAAGGGGAAATACTCGTAATTAAGTATAATTGGAAATTGACGTCGTGTGGGGGCGATTAAACCCTTTGTACTTTTACTAATATATAGAGTTAGTTAGTCATGAATAAGTATGTATTACACTACTGTAACATTAATATTAAAGTAGGTACATATCAGAAGAATTGATGGCCCTTTGGTAAAATTCCGCTTACCACACAAAGAATTAGGGGTTCGAATCCTTGATGTTCGAAGTACGATGTTTGAAAGTTAAGTGTATATTAAAAATTCATTATCACATGTCTTTAGATGAAGGAAAAAATGATAAGATAAAGATGAGAGAGATTGCATGACTAAGAGTTATCCTTAAAATTCTCAACTGTATGTGAAATTAGCCAGCGTAGTGGACTGTGGATTAACCCTTTTTATTATGGGAGAAAACTCATAGCATTAGCATTAGTAGCATAGCAAGTTAGCAAATATTTTATGTGTTGGAGGTGATTAACCGATAAAACCAAAAATTTACGGAATGAACTACAAAATTGCAAAAATTATGTTTCGTAGCGAGCTCGAACTTCGAGCTTAGCCTGCCTCGTAGTGTGCAGGAAGTCAATAAATAAAACTATTAGATGGTAATGAGCGAATGGGCAGGAGTTTCGCGAGTATTTATACCCGCCTTCGCGGGAACTAATTTATGGAAGTAAGTACGCGGAAAATGTTTATGTACTCCCACTCGCCCTGCCGTTGACATCCGGTGCCCTCCCTACAGCTAGGCAATGCACATAAGCACTACCTTGTTAAATTAAATTATTGTTACCTACCTTTTTACGGTTGGAACGGTGAAAGCACATACGATTGTTATTGCAATTACACGTACTTCGTACAAATAATGAGTTTCGCAATTGGGAATGATAGGGGTTCAAATAAAAACCATGTTTGTGTTATATTCATGTGTTTATGAAACAATGAAGAGTAACAACTATGTTCCGTTGTTGAGACTTCACGTTTACTTTTTTATGTGATAAGAGTAGCAAACGAGCATGAAAACCACCTGATGTTAAGTAGTCGCAGCCTATAGACATCCACGTACAATCACAAACACGACCGAAATCCTATCTGAGCTGGAACGTACATAGATGCATTGCCACTCCTGAGGACTAAGATGGTCGCCTCGCTTTAAAGTGTAGCCGACAACCGCACGCACCTCCATCACGCTCAATTCGCGTAACACATACGTCAAGAGTTTGAAATCCTTTTTTGTAAAATTTAGTCATATTTGATTATTAAAAATGCGGCAATTCGTATTATTTTGATACTAATTGTACTCATTTATAAGATTATATAGGAAACAAGCTACCTATCTACCAAGTCTCATTCAAAGCCGTTACGCCGTGAAGGAGTTTGAGGTATCAACATAGTCACTTTGATATTTATATTACTAGTAAGGTTACTATACAAAGGTATAGCGTAAATTAGCACTAAAGAAGGAATTATGGAAATTCCATTCCAAGAGACGCAAAATGAGTTTTAAAAGATATTATGACATAACTTGTAAGCGAGTAAAGCCGCGAGCTAAAGCTAGTTTAATAAAAGTAGAAAGCTTAGAATTTAGAAGTAAATTCTTCAAGTTCCATTCTCGGACATGCAGACATGCTGTTGGTAAGCCGAGTGTGTCTTTGAAGTCCAAGTTCGGAGAAAACGTCGACGATTGACACTTTGTTGGATTACTCATAGCGGAGTCCTGTCCGTGCATCTGTTAGCAGATTTAAGAGGCAATTACTAAGCTTTTTAAGGGCCCACCGAGTAGCTCTCCGCTTTTCTTAGGCGCCTTTCTTTGATGACGCTATAGACACTGACGAAAGATGTAAATAACCTAAACAGACATTTGTTGTAATTATCATTCCATTTTTAGTTCGTAAAAATATCATTATGGAGATAAATACTTGCACATGTACACCCTATTACTAGTTTAGTCTACTACTACTACTGTTTACTTTTGGTTTATATTTAGATTTTCTATGAATTTTAACTAAAAAAATAGTATACAGTCACCCGATGGTAAAGAATTTTATTTTATGTTCGTATCCCTATTTATGTATTTAAAATAGCCAATGAGATAATTTTCTTTACAATTAAAACAAGTGGTAATTGATTTCTAAAACGTACATGACATACGAGAGTCCAGAATTTTATACTGGGCTATCTACTTGATCACAATTTGTTGAACAATATATCGTTATTGACCACAAGACGTATGGATACGGCTACGTACTTGGCATTATAAGTCATAATAGGTACTTCCAATAATTGTATTCTGCTGAACTAATTTTAAATGTACCATATACTAAGATAACTAGTACGCAACAAGCACTTATCCTTCCTTATCCGTCGGTTCATGACGCAATCAACGGACCGCAATCGCAGCGATTACGAAGACGAGACCCCGCCCGCTCGCTGACATGTCGCGTTTTAACAGCCCGTACGTGCGTCCCCCACGCCCCCAACTAACCCCCAGCTAACCCCCAACCCCCCAACTGACGACATTAGCAGCCGCAGACGTAAGGCACGGCCAGACGTTGACGTAGGTAAAGATACGACGATCTTCAACATAATATGCTTGCTTACTTTAACAAATTGTTGAAGCGCTCTAAGACTTTATACCGTCGTAACTTTCATTAGATTCTGACTACGAAGGACGATTGATAGAACCTCTTTAACACTCTGTACTAGAGTGAAGGTGGAATCCAATTCCAAGTATAAAAATATATTGTTTAAAAATATATGTAGGAAAGAAAATACATACATATATGATAACAACAAATTGGTGTTATACTTATATTGCTGTATTGTTACCATTATTATGTCAGGGTGACACAGATTACGCAGTCTAGTAGATAGCTAAAATCGACTTTTCTCATCATTTTTAAGGCAAACGCGCATAAAATTATGCCACTAATATCAATAAATCATTCAAATTTTGGGCGCATCAGAAGCGATTCGCCATTGCATCGCTAGGTTTCAAACAGAGCTCTCTTATGCTTTTTGAAAAGCTAGACTCCACGCCATATTAGGAATACTTTAGAAGATAGTTCGTTCCATATATTGCGCTTACGTGGTAGAAAAGGCAAATCAATCTGTTGCATAATCTTATTATTTGCGACACCATCGAGGTATGAATACTTTGTTTATAAGTGGGTACAAGACGTACTGCGTGGGCGTAGGTAATACATCGAACTATTTATCAGCTACTTAACTTGACGTTGATACCTTGCTCTGTCCGTCAAACGTCTTTGTTAGTTACCAATTTGGACGAACGATTTAAGACACACGACGTGTCACAGGAGTATCGATTAGGACATCAACGGACGACTGCCGAGTTGTAGGTGTTACGTGTTTGTACTTGATAGTAACAACTCGCCCATTATATTAAATTAAATTTTAATATTTTTTCTCCACAAACATAAGTTCAACCATTGTAATTCAGTAAAAGTACAGTATAAAGTTTCAAGGTACGTACAGGTAGGTAGAAGTTGGTGCTTAAGTTGTATTTAATACATTTAGGTTAGAAGATCATACTTGGCAACAAAATAATTATGACAATTAAAACAAATCATTTATTGTTTCAAATATGTGCATTTGCTACGTTACTAATAAAGTGCTACGTTTCTAATAAAGTTCTATTACGATATTTAAATAGTTTATACATATATGTGTCACGGTTTTCCGCGATTATAAACGTCAATCTTATTTTTAGCTGTACGTTAAGATTAAAGGGTCACTGCCTCCCATGACGATTTATGAACATCTTTAAACAGGTCTAAAGAGGACAGAATTCTTATTGTCGGAAGCTCTACGTTAGTTTTGAAAACATCTAACAGACTGATTACTAACCCTTAAGTCCAGAACGAATTGACGTAATATAATGAGGCCTTTAAGTATCAGAAAGCCTAGACCTTTTCCAGTTGAGTAGTGTGCTAAAGCTGAGCAATGGGATTTAAAAAAGGGTTGCAGCGTTGATACGACACTTAAAAAAATACAATAAATTACTTTTATAAAGCGGAATATAGTATCATGGTATCGTGGTCAAGTCGTAAAGTTCAGTTCATCAGTCAAAGAACACGTGGTTCACGTCAGCAACGAAAACAATCTAACAATAGGCGTTAGCTACGCAACCGACTCGGATAGTTTAAAAACAGGCCTAACTCGTGCCATGCGTAACTTTGCTCATAGCTCTGTGGTATTGGCGAATTGAAAACGATATACCATACATTAGCTATGTCTACAGTAGTGCGCTATCTTGCTCATCTTGCGCCTTTCTCTAGTGTATGCTTACCATAGCGCATGCAATAGCGCATGCGCTAAAACTAGTTACATAATTACTGACTTTTTCACATTGATAATTTACTTAATCTCTCCTAAAGCTAAAATAGTCGAATATTTTTACAAAGTTATTATCATCCGGCTAAGAACTTAATTACGATCTTGGTAAAACTTTGAATAAAACACATGAAAATTAGGCAAGGAACGCGAAGGCGAACCGTTTGCGGATATTATCGCCAAACTTCCCAATTTCAGCGTCGACTTGCGAAACTCATCGCCGCAAACGAAAACACAGGTGTAACGGTAATGGCTGACGGCGCGGCTTGCGGCTGCGGTACGCGGTACCGGCTTTAGCTACTATTTATATGGAGGTTCTAATGCCGAGGGAGACTTCAGTGGTGTCTCTTCCCCATGTACTGTACCCCATGTAATGTACACTATGAAATGAGACAGACGCATTTTATTTTAAGTAATTTTAAAAATTTTGATCGTCACTATATCTCCAGAAATACTTATTATTATTGATTTTATCAATTTTTATTTAAAAAAGAAATGTAGCACAAAATTTTTAATATACCAATTTGTCAAAACTCTTATGAGCAACAATTGCAATAAATTGAATTTATGTAAACTTTATAACTATATAAAATTGAATCGCAAGACAGATAACTTTTCGCTAGAAACTCATTGCTAATACATTTCATATTAGGTGCTTTCTTGGGAGCTCGCACGTGGCTTCAACACAAGGATTTGCTGGAATTAACGCTACTTACTAGGAGCAAAACCTTAAAACAGGCTTATAATAAGCTAACTTGGAAATATGGTACTTCAAATACAATAGTAAGTGACAATAACTGTACACTATGAATGTAGCAGTCACTCTATTTTGTAATAATATAAAAAAATATAAAAGTAACAAGGACTCATATCAAAATTTGACAATTCTATATTATTTATTTATTTATTTTAACATGAATTTGTACATAATAATTTATATACCGACAGTCTTTTCCTAATCATGTTCAGGATATAAGATATAAAACTAATATTATCGCGAAATATATATATTTTATTATACGATATAACGGGTATTCACGGTTATCTCTTTTTAATTAGTGGCTAACTGACTGAAATAAGTTTCGCCGTTACCACGATCCATGCAACTGTTTCGAAATATCGGTAAATAAAAAGCGTTAATCTTGAATACCCGTTATATAGTAAATTACATGTTCAGGATGCTGTTCGAGCTATCCTGGACACGGTGCATCAGCCAGCTACAGCGCTACATTGTTTTTTTTTTGTTATTTTGAAATAGTAAAACGGGCACACAGGCCACCTGATGTTAAGTGGTCACTGCAGCCCATGGACAACCACGTCCAATCTCAAAAAAACAGAAGTTCTATTCAAGGATGGACGCATATGGACAAAGACGCTTGAGTCTTGAGTCTTGAGGACTAAGATGGTCTCCTCCAATAATGTATATCCGGCAACCACACCTCCCCAACTGAAACACAATACATGAAGAACATGTTGCTTTATGACGGGTTATGAGGATGGCGGTTGTGCCGCCCCGGGCGAGCTCTAACGGCTCTACCACCTTTGTTGTATAAAAATAATTGAAAAACCGACATCATGAAATTAGCTAGTTAATAATAATTTAATTTGTGACAGAAAATGAATGAATTCGATACATTACTCATTATTTTGTGTTAATATGATATAAGACATGTGCAAATTTATTGAAATTATGGGAAAACACAGTAACTGTTTGTTAGAAAGGACAACAATACTCACATATCGCATAATCCATTAATAATTGTCTATTCTTAGCGTCGTTTTCTGTACAAACACAAGATAACGCGAAGAACCAGAAAAAATTGTGCGGTACTCAAGGCCTCGCACTCTTCGATATAGCGGACTGTATATTGTAAAAGTGTAGGAGATATGACACAATCCCTGCCAAGCAGATGAGTAGACAAAACCACCAACCTTGCCTTCCAAGTCGATCTGCAGATTTTAGAAAGATTTTTATCTTGTTACTCCTTAGAAGTATTACTTCTTACTTACGTACATAAGTACCCACACAGGTTTATTTTTTCCAAATTACGTTTAATTCTATATTTTGCGAGCATAGCCGTAGACTTAGTCTAGTAAATCTATATCAGGCAAATTCCCGTAAATTTCCAACGGCCAATAAGTCTGTAATAAGAGAACTGCGTTCTGACATACTTCGCCATGCAATGTGACACCATTAGCGCAGAAACTCAAACAATAGAACAAAACGAGATGGAATTTCGCGGCGTCGATCGGATGCCGAACGCAGTTGTACGCCTCCAGCGTGTTTGTCATTCGTTCTATTACCTATACGGCTTAACAAATACAACCCAATATTAGACAAACGTTAATTTTTCATTATTTTGTTTGTTTGTAATAATAAAAATATGGTTTTAATTCGAAAGTACCTCCCATTTCTCCCTATTCCATAACCAGTAAGATTATCGGGCCCAGCAGTCAATTTAACGACTATAAAATGTACTTACGTTTAGTTAAATTATTTAATAACATTAGACGAGAGTTTCATCTAAAGACTATTAGCGCTGCGTTGCTACTCTTAAGGACTAAGATGGTCGCTACGTATAAAACAGAAGTGACAATACAGTCTCGCTTAAAAGCAAGAACATGTGACGATACCTGACAAAAAAACCAAAGGGGTCTACTACACTAGCCTTCGCCCTAGCTCTACAAAAACGTAAATACGCAATATTTTTTAGACAAATACATTCTTTAGACAAGGCATAGGCGTATATTTCTCTAACATCTAACCACTAAACTGCATTAACAGTTTAACAATGTTGGTGACGCTTATATAACTATAGTTAATTGTGTACAAACGGTCTGCACTTGGACTGCAAGAAAGCCGCAAAACTGAGGTTTGGATATGATTTTATGCGGAACTTTTTACTGCACCGAAACTGCTAATTGACTCCACAGTTGTATTTGGGGTACACTAGGCTTGTGTTACAGATACGAGTACAATAATACAATAAAGATCTAGATGCATAGTATTCTGTTTTCTAAATGTCATTTATATCGTTTGTACGCTGTACTGTAAACACTCGCTTCGGAGGTTTAAATCAGTTATGTGCACTGCACAAAAGTCGAGTCCAAGCTGCAGAAAAAAAAAGCTTTTGAAATTACCTTGCAGTTCAAATGAGCATTGTACATTCTAAGCAATTTCTTATTCAACAAAGTATGGCTTATTCATCACGATGTACATTGGACGTAGCAATTAAATTTATCGATGAGCAATGAATGTTTCGAATATATATTAATGGAGCAAAAACAATTGTTTTGTTTCCGGCGATCGAATGGAGAAATAAGGGTTGGTGTGTAACATACAATTAAAATTGTACGCTTAAGTAATATTTGTTTAAAATCACTAATTATTCGGCCGCTAATAAATACTTACACGCAACATCTGTGGTTAATGGCTGCCGTATTGCATTGTGGAAATGTTTTATTTGCTACGCGCGCCGCGGCTTACCTTATAATTTTCTGTTCGTGTGAACACGGTTTTTTACATGGGCTGAATATAGTACAAACTGTAAGCAAACTGATAATATATCGTTCTGTCGTTAATTATTTATTGAAACAACATTAGGCTTTATTTGCCGCAAATGTAAAGTAAGCAGGTATACATTTGTATACTTGTCGAATTTTTTATGTCTGAATTAAATTAGACCTTTTGATATTAAGTGTGGAAGTCCTACCTGAGCTCTTATGTTTTATTGCTCCTCATTCTCGTTATTCCTGAGGCCTAAGATGGAGACTTTGCTTCTAAGTGTAGTCGGCAATCGCATTTCTTCATCCGAAACACAAGAGTTGCTTTATGACAGATTATGAGGGTAGCCCTATCCCTGTTCCAACTTAGTTTTACCACCTGTAAATTATTTATTGAAACAACATTATACATAGATATATTAATACATAGATCCATATGGCGTAACGTTGATCATACGCAGACGTTTCTGATTCGATTCCCAGTGACATAAATATGTAAATGATTAATTTAGGTATCAATCCGGCCTGTATATTTGCATCTTGGACATCCACAAAACACTTCAAGTGTGACGTTATCAATGTAGAGATTTACCACTATTAATACTTTTTGTATACGTATTAGGAGTAGTTACCGGATTTCCATCAGATATTAAGTGAATTGTCCATGGATTCTTGTAAACGGTTTCTAACAGAACAAGAAACATACTTGCTGTCGATCGTTGATGCATTGGTACGTTAGAACGTCATATACAACACGTGATATCTTATATATGCAATACAATTCATAATGTATTCTGCATAGAGCAGATCAAAATGGGACACTTTTAAACGTAATCCATTTAAATTCTTAAACTTTGAATATGTTTATAGTGAACCATTAATTCTATAAATGACGTGTTCATTATAAAAAATATTGAAAACAATATTTTACTTAGTGGTTTAGCAAGTGTCTGCCCGTGACGGGCGAAGCGCTCAGTAGTTCGTTATCTGAGATCTCACCGTGTCTAGGCCGAGATATTAATCATCGGAATTGACAAAATCGTGCGAGTGTCGAAAATTTGACGCATCTGAATCTTGGACCTCCCAGGCAGAACGATATTTCACCCTATGCGCCACCGCCCAGCCCCGCCCAGCCCGCTCATTAAGTGACTCTAATACACATCAATCTCTCACGCATTCTTTCCCGCAAACAAAAAGAGCAGTTAAACTGCTTTCGAATAACAACTCCAAAAAATTATTACCCGCGCTGAACGTACAAAGTTGCTCGTGCAATTTTTGTATATATGTACATCGAACTTGTTATATATGTATACTTTTAAAAAACTATTTATTGCAAAAACAATTACGTTACATTATTATTGCAAAAGTAATCACGATAATTATTATTGGAAAGATATGAAATTTCATTTTGTCAGAATTTTTCAGCCCCTATTTTACTCCATTTATTTTAGGGGTGAATTTC
>DWON01001947.1:0-22339 GCA_018251015.1 Phocides pigmalion okeechobee
AGATAGGATTACGGTCGTGTTTGTGGTTGAATGTGGATGTCTATGGGCTGCGACTATTAAAATCAGGCGGTTTGCATGCTCGTTTATTACGTTTCTCACATAAAGAAAAAGATAGTTTTCTACTACCTAAATTATTAAGAGATTTAAAGGTGGTGTGAGTCAGTTTAATCAACTCAAGAAATTATGAAACCTACATATATCTTAAATAACGAAGTGTCCCTTCATAGGGCCGAGCTGGTCATAGTGGAGCAGGACATTAACAAGGAGCCCGCCCGCTAGGTGGCGCCGAGATAGCTCTCTTATCTTGTATCTGGTGGCGGAAACCATGGAGTCGGTTCACTACTAAAATTATTTAAATAAACGTTGTTCTAATTAATTATTATATTAATTGATGGATGATTATAAAGAAGAGCTGGTTATGATAAGAAGAGATGATGAGATAGATAGATATGTATAAATTATTATAAATATAAGTATTGAACGTCTTATTACGAAAACTAATGCTATACCTACCATTATTTTCATTTGGTGTATAAATTATAAACTCATCAGCTACACAGTATTTCGTATAAGCGTGTTTAATTTTTTTTTTTTTGTATTATAAATATGTCAATGAGAGCGAATTATTAAAAAAATATTTTAAATAAAAAAATAATATGATTCTCGTGGTGTATCTTCATAAATATATTATAGCTATATTAATATAAAATTTGAGAAATTATACTTGCTTAGATATATATGGATGGAAATTATGTTAATTATGTTATTTATCAGGCATGTAGGTGTCGTGGACTGGACCTAAGTCCTATATGAGATCGTACGTACGCGCGTTACTACCTTCGAGGACTAACACAATCTTGTCACTTGTAAGTAAAATAACTTCACCTCTCCAAACGTTACATGAATTAGTTTTACGGTAGATTATGCGGGCGACGGTAGTACTTCGTCACTTGTAATAACTGGTAATTTCGCCTCACTAGACATAACACAGAGTTGCGTTTTGGCGAATTATGTGGGCAACGGCAATACCTTCCCAGTCGAACCTTTTGAAAGAGTACGGGAGTTTCAAATTAACCTTATGTTGTTGATTGTCGACTCCACAGTTTCCCTGTCCATTAGCGACGCTACCAGGCTGCGCCCTCGGCCCTTCGATAACAGAACGAGATGACACCGCTTTTTGTTAATCGTTATTTATAGCTTTTTTATTTCAACCTTTTCAACCGAGCCGACTTTGTCCTAACCAAGCGGTCTGTTTTTGAATTTTAAAAACAATATGCTTTGTTTTTTGGGTTTTTTTTTCTTTTTAATTCAAAGCTTTGCTCGGTGATTATCACTGTATTAGCCCGGTTAAACGTTTTGAACCGGTGCAGAGCGACTGCTTTTATTGTGTAAGCTTTTTAGTTCACAAATCTTGTGAAAATTTTGTCAATCATTTGTTCTTGAGCGATAACGGTTATTGTGTTTCGGTTGGAGAGGCGTTACACTTACAAGTGAGGTAACCATCTCAGTCCTCAAGAGTAGCGAAACTAGATGAAAGATGCCATTGCTTGGCTTTAATCATATTTGACATTGGATTTAAAATAAGATGAACAGCACGTTTGCTGCTTTTTAACATAAAAAACCAGCACGAAAGGTATACTTTTTAACAGGGAGACTGATTCCTAAGGAAGTTTTTGGTTCAATATAGTAATCAGTCGTTGTTCGAAATAGATGTTTCTAATAGTCAGTTTTTGCAATAGGTTATGACTGGATGCATGTATGAAAGAAAAATACTGTAAGCAAATATAAACTCTATTACCCGAGTGAAGCTGGGCTGAGCTGAGCTTGTCCACTAGTATACCTATATATACATCGACCTGTTAGACATGAAGTACGTTTAAATTATTTACAAACGTTTAAATTCACTCAAAATCACATGGTAGGTAACACACGTTCCGTTTAGCGGAACCAGTTTACGTTTGAATAATCATTCGGTCCTTATCGCTCGATCTATTTCTGAAAACGCCTTACCGAGGCGACACCAACACGACGTCAACATGACAACGACATGACAACGATATGTTGTACCTGTCGGCTAATCGACACGTTCGAAATGCACTTGGAACTTATCTATATAACTAAATAAAAATTTTGTCGGTATGTGATTTTTGAAATGTATTTCACTTTTATGTTGACATGACAAGACATGTTGTACCGGCTTACTAATCGCTGTGTTTGCTTCTTGAAAATTTATTTATACTTATCTAATTTTCCAAGGAATTTGAATTAACATGACAATAATATGTAGTACCTGTCGATCAATCGACACGTTGAAAATGCACTTTGAAACTTATTTATATAACTAAATAAAAAAATTAGTCGGTATGTGATTTTTGAAATGTTACTTTTCAGTTTTTTTGTTAATATGATAATGACATGTTGTACCGGTTGGCTTGTCAACCTTAGAAATGACCTTCGAAACTTATCAATAGAAATAAACGATTTTTTGTCTGATTATGATTTTTAACATGTAATTTTTCAGTTTTTATGTTAACATGACAAAAACATGTTGTACATGTCGACCAATCGACACGGTGGAAATGCGCTTTGAATCTTATCTATACAACTAAATAAAAGTTCAGCCTGTATGTGATTTTTGAAATGTAATATTTCAATTTAATATCATTCTTAAATATTTTTTTTGTTTATTGTGATGGTACTAATAATATAAGACTTATTTACACGTCTAATATAATATTATGAATTATTAAAACTACATTTGAATTTAGAATAAAAGAGCTAATTAATACATTAGCTCTTAGAGTTATTAGAATTTTACAATGTCGATACTTCTCTCCCCGTGGTCATCCCTAACACCTGTCTTATGTCATGTCGTTGCCACTGCTCGATCAAAAGTCCCGCGTTCCGTTTTCAAATTTTAGTTTTTCTCTTTTTAAATGATGAACGATGACAATCGTTCTGTTATTGATCACGTTAACGGCAGATAATTAAAATGTCTTAAATTTTGACGTCGATACTGCTTTTTTAATATATTTATTTTATCAAATTTCGTAATTATTTTCCATGAATTCTCGCCGTCCTAGCATTAAGTTGCGGAAAATTCTTATAGTATCTTGAACTTTATTGGACTATTCAAATAAAAAATAAAATATGGAGCACAACAGTGCCACAGTGACCTAATACGATAATATACATATATAATAAAGAGGAAGACGCGCGTATCTATACGCGTGTGTTTGAAAAATATTATTTTGGGAGAAAAATAAGTAATAATAGAGTTTAATATAGAGTATATATACAGTCTATTACTCTTTTTCAATTTTTGTCTGACACTTTGTCTGTCGGTTTCATCTGTGTGTAAACCAAAATTATTGATAAATTAAAAGAAATGATAGAGTTAAGATAGAGAGTGTAGACTGTAGAGAGTGTAGTTCACTAGGATCGATACTCTATCAAGTTATTACAATGTAAAATCGAAAGTAATGACGGGCTTTAGTCTGTTTAATGTAAGAGAAGAGAGAAAAACTGTCTTATGTAAGAGATCCAATTAATGGGTCCTAGTAGGCTGTATGGCTGTGTATTTTAAGGCGTGTGATGCCGCAAGGCATAGCTAGTGTAGAAAAAGAATAATAAAACAGCGCCTTAGCACAGTTACTGACACCTGTAACAAGCTTAACTCGGCATCCTATGTTCAATGTCGGAATATCTGTCTGTTTTTTAATTCTTTTTAGCAAATATTCAAAATTAAGTTAGGATATAAGTATTCTCTGTTGTTGCACTTGCTGCTCGGCTGTTGCACTATTGTTGCCCTTTTTACAGACATAAGTCCTTTCTGCTCTTTTAAAACAAGTATAGCCTAGAGGTTAGGGTTTTAATGTGGAGTGGGAATACCTGCACGCTTGTCATTCTTCGAAGTTAATCGAAACCATGGAAAGTCTGGAACCCAGGATTTTTTCGAAGTAAATTTTATTTTAAAAATCTTATTACGCTTGCGTTAAAAATGAAAGAAAAATCTGAAGGAAACGGGTATGTCTCACAGTTCTCAATAAAGTTTTCAAAGATAGACCAGGGTGCTCTATGGCCTAAACTTGTAATTGTAGCCTCAGCGGATTATGGGGGCGGGGTTATTATCACAATTTTTATTACGTACCGAGTACTCACCATTAACGCTTTTTGATTTTTTTATTGGCAATATTGCGAACCAGTTGCATGGCTTGTGACCAGGAACCATGCAATTACTTCAAAATATTGGCAATCAAAAAATAAAAAATCGTTAATACCGATATTTCCATTGGAAATAAAAATAAAAACTCGGCGATTATATTCGTTTAAAATAACACGATGTTACCATCCACCTCTTAAATTCTAACTAAAATATTCATGATCATTGCAATTCAAGACGAGTCAGCTCCTCGAAGAGAAATCTACTTAGCGCACTAATTAAGAACGATTAATTACATGAAAGTAAACAATTACACTCACACACACACACAAACCGCTCCATATACGTGATCCGAATGTTCATTACATCGATGGGAATTTCAGATACGTGACGGATTTTAAACTGACGAAACTCGTAATCGATTGTCAAAGAATTTGGTTTAATTAACTAATGTGAATTCATTCGTATTCCTTGTAATAATGCTCTAGTAGTTTCTACAGAGGTACATAGTTACATTGTAAAAGAAAAAAAAGAAAGTTTTTTTAATTTGTTCTCGCAGAGTTCCGTCTTTTATTAAGCGATAAAAAAATCGAAGGGTATATTTTCCGTTTGTTGCAATGAAATTTGGCGAGAAGTACAACCTTTTATTGGAACTAAGTTTAAAATTATAATTGAGTAGTAATGACTATACTCCAGCGAGGAGATACCACCGCTGCCCTCATAATCCGCCGTAAAGAAATACTTGCGTTACGGTTGGAGAGGTGCGGTTTCCGGCTACAGTTTGCAGCGAGACCTTCTTAGTCCTCAGGCGTAGCATCGTATCTACGTTCGACTTCAGATAGTTTCAGTCCCGTTTGTGGTTGTACGTGGATATCTATAGGCAGCGACTGCTTAACATCAGGTGGTTCCATGCTCGTTTGCTACTCTTCTCACATAAAAAAAAAATAACTGAAGTAATCGCTGCAGCTCATAAACATGTAAATCTAATTTCGAACAGGCTTGAAGTCGTGAGTTCTGAGCTTGAAATCGATTTAAAAAAATGTAATCGACAATTTATAAGAGCCATATGACACAAAATAAATGCGTTTGATTAAGCTTGATTTTATAGGAAATAGCTTGTGATTTATCGACTGAATTTTGCGCAAATATCAATTTCCTTCTAATTCTATCAATTTGTTAGATCGATATCGATTTAATAATAATCGTTTTTCTTTGCGAAATATGGTGCAAGTTGATAAATAACTCGTTTCTTACTTTACATGTTAATTACAATAATAAACATATTAAAATTTCAATAAAAGTCCCTGGATATGTGGCATGATGCCAAGAACGCTAGACGCATTCCTGTGCTGTTAGCGATCGCAATTCTCTGCCCAAGATATGAACCAGCCCCTCTTGTCATCAACAGCAACGATCAAACATACTAATTGTTTGAAATTTTTCTCCTTTTTTGAGTTAATGAAATAAATTTATAAGATGTGTATAATTGAACAAATTGAGTGGTTCATAAATTGTCCGAGAGTCCAGTCCGTGTATCTCAAAGAGGACTAACGTCATTTCCGAGCTCGTACCTAGATCCATCGGTACTGCTCAGAACTAAAATGATCACAGTACCAAGTGCCTACATTCGCCACAAATTACTTTACGACGAACTATAAAAGGCTATATATATCTTCTGTGCGTATGTATGTCATTTAACCCCTCCTAAACGACCGATTTTAACGAACTTCTTTATCTTCAGGTGGATCTGAGAATGGTTTAGATTCTCAATTGGACCCAATAGGTGGCACTGATATTGGATGCAAAGCTGATATTATTGAATTTGAATGCAGTAGAACTAGGCATACTTTCTGCAACAAATGACTTATAGACTTTTTTCCAGAACAAGACAACTTCCGCTGGGTATATATATGTATAGTTTACTACATATCGGGTGCTTACGAGTAATAATCGTAATCGTGAGTACCCGGTGTATAGTAAAATGATACAGACTAAGTAATATGGAAAAATGTACATGATGCCTTTAAAACAGACCACAGAATACAAAATCTGAGAGGCACAGAACTCATAAGTTAAGGACTCCCATAAAAAATACAAGGTAGTTTCATAGAAGCGGTAAAAACGCGGACAGAATTGTTAGGTCGCGCGCCAAAATAAGAAATAAAAGATGGCTGTCCACGAAATGTCGGGAATGTATCCACGTGGAGTGGGCCGAATTCATGGCCAAATGTAAAAGCTCCCGGTCCTGTTTTATTTTGGATGTCTCCCATTTGTTATACATAATACATGTAGGGACCCTATCGCGGGATCGGACGACAGGGAATTCGGAGACGGCGCCATCGAACCAAAACTTTATACATGTTGTTCTAAGACATGTATATGTGAAAAGTAAAAATATGTACATTTTTTCAATTTCCTAAAGTAGGCAATTTGACATGTGCCAAGCATTTTTTTGCCTTTTTTCTACAGGATTTTTTTCATGAACAAATAGCAAATCTTTTAACAGATATAGAAGTTATGTATAAAAACACGAATTATTTGTCAGTAATACCAATGTTCAAACAAATTGGTGTATAGAAACAAATACGACAAATACAACAAATACCTATCTATGTTAACACATACACATTTTTTTACGTAAAAACTAATGTTAAAATGTTAACATTTCTCAATAAATATAAGTGATCTAGATGTCACAAGAGCTTAGATAGAAATTAGAATCCGCCTATGTTTATAATTATCACTCATCTGGGTATATATTGAATTGTAAATAAAATTGTTTAGACCAATGATTTTCACATTGTACCAAATAAAACTGTCGTCCGTCTTTTTGTATAAAGTTTCGTAAGGAACGTATGAGTTTTTGAAGAAAATGCCTAAAACAGAAGAATTTACTAGGACATATTTTGTTATTACGTCAAAAATAGTTAGATTTCATGTTCACAGCATCAATATTTGCCTTGGACGGGAGTCGAATCTACGAATACCGGCTTAATAGGCTGGGGCAATAAACATTAGACCAAAAGCCAGTATAAGTTAACTTTGTATTTACAATGTTATCGAGAAAAATCTATCTATTGTGTGTTAAAACTAGATATAATCTATCTTTATATACATTAATATTTTTCAGTCCACGTGTAAATTGCGGAACTTTTATTAAACGATTGAACTGATTCCGAGGATTTTTTTTATGTGCTTAGTATAGTAGATTTGGTAATGGCTTAGTTTCCCAATTGTACCCTATAAGTGAGCCTATAATTGGATGCAAAGCTGATTTGCGAACATAGGTCCAGATGGATTAGACAAATGTTCTGCAAAAAATGAATTGGATATTTTTAGAGAAGAAAATGTCCGTTGAACTTAATAGTAAATATATGGAACACCCTGTATAACTGTTCTGATCGGTCTGCGTACAGTGGAATCCGTTGCTATATAAACTTATGACTTACAAGTTTTTGTGTGTCCAGAGAAATGATGCCGGAAAATTAACCGCACTTTAAAACATCATTTGTTAGCTTTTTTAATCTGATTGATAAATTTTCTGCTACAGAAAATCTGGTTGGACCGGGGAGATACCGCCCTCGTAATCCGTCATGAAGCAACTTTGTGTTTCGGTTCAAGTTAAGTGGAAGATGGAAGAGTAAGGGAGGTTACCGTCTACATTTAGAAGCGAGGCGACCATCTTAGTCCTCGGAGGTAGCAAACCTGTTTCTCAAGGTGTACACAAGGATCTCAAAACTATTTTTGTATTGTTTTTAAATAAGTACTTACAAATATTAAGTCAGAATGTACAAATTAATTAATTATATTATGCTTTTTATAATATTAAAAGACATTTTCTAACACTAGAAATACCTACTACCATTATTATATTAAGATTCGTATTAAAAATATATTTTTATAAGTGTGGAAGAATACTATATATCATAACAAAACGTACTAAATAATTAACAAAATTATGTTTATTAATTGCGGCTCATTACTACCACTAGAAAAACCAACTATTATTGTTACTAAAGTTCGCGTTACGAATACGATTTTCGCAAGAAATAGCAAAAATTTTAACATATTTACCGTGTTCTCAAAATAATCTCGCAAATTCACACGGTCCGCCGTTTTCCGTGAATTGCAAAAAATAATGACACCGTTTTCGCGTGCAGAATTCAAATACAATGACAAATTGATCGCGAACAAAACAATTAAATCATTCTATTTATGCCATTGCGAGAAGCGAGCCTTGAGACATAGGAATGGTCGCTAATTTGAGGACCCAAGTTCCGTTTCTCGAAATCTGTACCGAATCATTCCACGTACGTATGCCAGATGAAGCTTGCGTGGTGCTTTGAATGATAATAGGGTGCTGTGAGAAAAAATCCGAAAAAACCTTATAATATTAACCGGTCACGCACTACCGGGTGTGGGTGAGATAGTGGAAATTAGCAAATCATCGCCTATATGAATTACATTTGAATTTCTGGTTAAGGAGTTCCGGCTTCGTATACCGTGACTGCATTTATTATACTACTGTCCTATTTGAGATTGGACGTGGTTGTCCACGGGCTCCAGTGACTTAACATCAGGTGGTCTGCATGCCCGTTTCTTACTCTTTCACAATAAAAAAACATATTTACGTGTTTTGTAGTTTTCTCTTTAATTGTAGCTAATTCAAATAATTTAAAGGTGAGAAAAAGTAAAGCGTTACTTGTAATTTGGGTTGAAGAGATCCGGTTGCCGGCTATACTTTGAAGCGAGGAAACTATCTTAGTCTTCAGGAGGAACGTATCTCTGTTGGAACTCAGATAGGATTTCGGTCATTTGTGATTGTACGTGGATGTCTACGGGTTGCGACTACTTAACATTAGCATGCTCGTTTGCTCCTCTTTTTCCATTCTCACATAAAAAAACTAACTTCAATCAAATCAATCAATGCTTACGTCTCTTTTAAACAGATGAATTTTAAAAGTAAAGGAAAAATAATGAAATTTGCTTTAGAACAATTTTAACACAGACAAAAAATACTGTTGTTGTCATATAATACTTGGATACAGATAAAAAACAGCAAAATAAAGACGATTTGTATAGCAGTTGTAAATGATTATGCACATATTGTACATAAAAAAATATGAATGTTCATGTACATAAGTATAAACGAATTACGCACATATTGTAAATCAAAAATAACCATGTCTTAAGTCCACTCTGTTTCGAATATATGTATGTACATACATTTAGATTCGTCGTACTACGTGGCTCAAATAAGTCTGTTAAAATGACATCGTGTGCCATTAAGCCACGTAAGGCAAATATAATCACTTTTCGGAAATAATACTGATTTCTTCATGATATTCACAGAATCTAACGTTTGGCAGAAATAAAAAAAAAATTCGTATATTTACAATAATAATAATTAGAAATGTAACATGGAATACCTTGAAGCGAGTAATCAAAGCTTAACTTAAATAAACTAAAGGGAGTCTGTGTCCATGCAGCATAATGAAAAGAACGCTGACCATGTTGTGCTGAATAGCTAATGCAATTCTTTGCGCCGGATATTAAACAACTCTCTTGTCATCAGAACCGTCAATAAAACGTGGAACTATTTGCTTGAAAAATGTGTCGCCCCCAAACCAAACCAAAGGTTTTAAACCTAAACACAATGTAATAACTCCGTCCGTAACAATCCTTTAGTTTAGATACAGCTATATTCTCATGTTTGTTCGAAAATCGTGTTTATTTACTTACATAAGTTATGCTCAAATACAATATTCTATTTTAGGAGATATTACATTTTATTTGCTGTTAAAACAATGTACTATACGGCATTCGTCAAGGTATGTATCTAGCTCCACATCTATTTAATATTATAATATTATGTAAAATGAAACATTAAAATTTAAAATCAATGCGACATGACTCAAAAAACATAGTACATTTATTAAATGAGAAACAAATACTCCTAATACAGTCGGCTAATAAAAATCGACACGTAGACAATAAATCGTATGAAGTGAAGGCTCGAACATTGGAAAATGAGACTTCAATAACAAACAGAAATGGAAGCTCGTATTGGCACTTGCAATTGGCGTGGCGATTACTTTTATTTGCGGCGGTAAGTGCACGCGATTCTAGATGATTTGTTTGACTGCGCCCGAGTAAAACAACGACAAACATTGAGCGAATCATCCTTTATTTGTATCAACATTTGGAGCTTTGCGGAAATTGGGAAGATTATTTTTGTACATGACGAATTACTTTAGAACAATTTTAACAAAAAAATCAAATCGACTACATAGAAATTGATCTACTCGTTTTTTAATCACGATTAATGATTTTGGATTGTTCTAGATATTAGGAACTAGTTACAGGGCTCGTGGTCACCTTTAAACAGTTAAATGGTACAGCGGCAAGTGTGACCACGAGGCACGTTCCGGTACGTAATAAAAGGTATCATTTTCGCGACAATATTGGTTAAAAATGTACTTTATTATAAATATATTTCAATACTTATTATTTTTTACCCTTACAATGATAATTTCTTTCAAATATATTTTTATTTGTGTTTATTGATAATATAAAATACACAATTCTAGTTTTAAATTAATTTAAATATAAAATTTAATCCTCTATTCTTTCCCCACCGTCCCTTAAGCGTGGTATTTTCTCATTGCGTATAAATAACAACAGTCGACTCTCACAATTCAAAACATTTCCAAATTGGTTAATATATTTAGTTATTTGAAAAAATGAGGAAAAATGCGAACCTCTTTTTCAAGTCTTTATATTTTTTATTTTTTATGAAAAGGTTTTACATTTCACTCATTTCATTCTATTCCTCTATTGTAAATTTTGATGCCGATAAAATGCAAATGGTTCTTAGAACACATGTCGATAATGACATGTAACATAATACCGACATGTATAAACTACAAATAAGTAGGTTACTAACTACAACAATCAAAACCAATAGATGCTAGTTGTGGGTATCTCAAGGTCTCTGGAAATCAAATGACAATGTTAGTCTAAGGTCGACATAACAAAATATTAATACTAAATATTTGCATCGAAATTAATTGGTCGCGACACTCTAATTATGTTATATTTAAGAAGTTGACACTGCCATCTGCGTCGGCAAACTGAAGTTTTACATTCAGTAGAATAAACTGATGACGGAAAATATGATATATACGGTTTAAAGACAAGGGCGTATATGTTGGCAGTGTAATTTTAAATATTTGCTACAAGTACTTGTTAAAGCATCATAATAAGCTTGCCAATAACGGTGTAACAAAGCCCAATTTTTGAATCAAAACATGAATAGCTAAAACTGATCATCAGTAGAAAATCATTGCTTGATAATTTTTCTTCTATATATTTTAAACTAAGCTAAAAGAACTTAAACTAAGCTAAAAGAAGAAGATAGATTTTAAAATGCGTCTCTTTTTTATGAGAGATGAGTAAACGAGCATGCTGACCACTTGATGTTAAGTAGTTATTGCAGCCCATGAACACCCACGTCCAACTTCGAAGATGACTAAAGTTTTATCTGACGTCGTTCGTATATGCATTGCGCTCGAGGACTTAAATGGTCGCCTCGCTTTAAGTGGACCGAGCAAGCATCTCCAACAGAAACACTAGAGTGTTAGTTACAGCAGATTATGAAGGCAGCAGTGGTACTTCCTCGTTTAAACTATAAATCTAGCACCTGTCGAAATAAATAAAAATTCTTGACGGTTACAAGTCAACTTATTGCATAATTATAACGTCCGGGTCAGGCTAGTCGGCTCGAGTGTTCTACGTCTATTCCGATCACGGTCAATGACTATTCTATCGACGCCTCGTAACTCTTCCGAAGTTTGGGACAGCGTCTAAACTGTAACAAACGCGCCAAACACCATCTGAATTCGCAATAACGAATTAGCATTGTACAATTTTGTTTCCGTGTGACATTTGCAATTGATATCAGTTCTAGGAGTCGACCTGTCTGGTCGTTCTAACCGTTTTTGGTGATATACAAGGACGGTCTGGAAAAATACGTTATAACATCCGTATCGTTGTTTGGTATCGTTGTTTTGGTCAATTTTTTGTACTTTTCAACCTACAATGACGAAATTAAAACTAAATGTAGGTAGGATGCAGGTATGTCCTATAAATTTGATCGTAACAATTATCGTGTATTTAAATGAAGCAATGATTTTAGGAATTTATTTTTTAATGTTTAAGCTACTTCCATTAAACGGTTTTTTCTCATCATTAAGTCTTGACAAATTGAAATTAGTTAAACTCTTTAGTATTGCGTAGATATTACCGAAAAACGAAAGGCCTGGATAATAGATAGATCTAACTCTTCGAATACCCCTAATTTTTTGGAGTTTCTGCTTTCAGGCATCAATTATCACTTGTTTTATCGATAAAGAATGTAAGGAAGAAACCCATATGTTTGCAAGTTCTCTATGAAAGGTTTTGGGAGTTTGCCAATCCGCACCCGACGATCTTGTGTACTATATGTATAGCCTATCCTTATCAAGCTGAGCTGAAACTTTTATCCAGTAACAGGACAATAACGGATTGATGGTGATATATAATCATACATATTTAACTTGATCAAAGTAAATATTCTAAATAGCAAAACGAAAAAAAATCGCAAATATTTTTCCAGAATCCCAAATCTAGTTACATAGAGACCTCGCCTGTTAAATTTCATGGAACCTAAATAATTATTGTAATACAAAGCACATGTCTACAAGACGGATCAGCGGTAGGCAATGCCTAGGTCTATTTAGTGCATCGGAGTGTGACCTTACGTGATCAGATTCACGATAGGCCGACGCTGTGAGGCGGTTCGTCTGATTGTCGTACATTATCTGTAGAGCGGGATTTCCTGTTATTTGTTTTGATGACTTTATTATCTGTGGTAATATTTTCTTTAATAAATATATTTTTGTACTGTCTTCTTTCCGATGTTTTTGGCTATTCTCTTTTCAAAACATTGTTAATGATCAACTTGTTTATTATAAAAGAGGAGCAAATGAGGGTACAGTTCAACTGATTTAGCGTGATCGCTGCAGTCCATGGAAATCCATTCATACAGCATATAAGGCCTCTGAGATCGTAGGTCGATACGTTGCTACTCTTAATGACTACAATAGTTCGACCGGAGAGGTACCAGCGCCGCCCTCATAATCTACTATAAAACATTACTTGTGTTTCGGTTAGTGAGGTCCGGTTGCCGGCCACACTTTGAAGCGAGGCGACTATCTTAGTCCTCAGGAGTAACAACGTATCTACGTCCGAGCTCAGATAGAATTTCGGTCGTGTCTGTGTGCGTGGTCGTGTTGTACCTGGATGTATACGGGCTGTGACTACTTAACATCAGGTGGTTTGCATGCTCGTTTGCTGCACTTCTCACATCAAAATAATCGATTTCTGTATAGGCAAAGCCGCGAAAGCTAGTCAACGGTACATTGTACTGACTTTACAGTACGGCCGTGTTTAATGTGTTACCCACTTAGGTTAAGCTTGATAAATCCCTTTACTTTGTACTGGATTGACAACACTTGTATCAAGTTGTTAACTGGATTGAAGCGGCTTAGAGTATTGTGACCACTTTGGTATTGCTTGCAGAAGTCCAGTTGTCCTGCTGCTTGTACAACTGTGAATTTTGGTATTGCTTGCAGAAGCTCATGTCATACCTTTTCCTTTTTTATAAAATGGAAGAATAAAATGAAAATGCAGTTCACCTGATGATAAGTTACTGCCGTTCATTGACATCTGTAAACAATTTCATAAAGAACAGGAATTAAAGCCACTAAGATGGTAGCCTCAACTGTAAATGTCCGCCAACCGTACCTATTAAAGATGTAGCTACATTTATTAATATTTCATCTAATCCGACTAATTCCCAATTTAGTGGCGTTGTTTATAATATTACAATGACAATGTTATGGATGAAATTTAAATGTCTTTGAGTCAAAACAGTAATTTTATTCTGTTTGGAGAGTTCATTTTGAATTGTGTGGACATTTAATAAATTCAAATTCAAATATTATTTCATTGTAAAGCATTTACATACTCTAAATTAATGTCAAGGGTACAATGTAAAATCAGTACATCGGCTTTGAGAGCATTATTAAATCTATCCTAATATTATCTTCAATTAAATAAATCAATGGAAATTGTTTGTCTCTGTATGTACACGATGAACACAAAACTTATAACAGTGAATAAAACTGATAAACACAACGTCATTATTGCTCTTCATAAAAATGGCGTCAAACATAAAACAAACGCCGATCGTCATAAAATAGAAATAAAGAGATTATACTATAAGTCACAACAAAATCTTTAATGACGACTTCAGTAACTCAGAACAAGTTATCGTGATCATAAATCATATAGATTTACTCGTTTTTAAGTGGGCATTATCTTAGCGATTACAGATAGGTACAAAGATTCTTTTCTTTCTCGTAAAAGAGACTTTATTCTTAACCTTTGACGTCTAGATAGTGGTAAATAGAAGACCGCTGATAGTTAAGTACTGCGCTCGTTACATTATGGGGACGATTACAGTTATCTCATGAGATACTTCGCTATTGAATACGTTTTTACTTGCGTAAAGCCCGGCTCAGTCATGCATTTAATTTTATTTATCTTTGACTAGCTTTGCCGTGCAGAATTATCTGTTTTTTTTGTTTACACACTGCTATGCCCCGCGAAGTCACTCGGAACGGCAGAACCACGGGATACTCGCACGCGCCATTCTCCCGCGCGGAGAGGCATCAGTGTGATGTATCAAGTGCATTATATACACAAACTAAGGTCCACGTGATAATGCGTGGACTACAGAAACATACTATAATTCCGCGCGCCGCTCTCCCGCACGGAAGAGCGTTGTCGGTGATGATGAAGCCACGCTAGTAACGCGCGCTGTTCAGGAGAATGAATTTGTCAACTTGTAAGTTAAAGGTATAAGATGCGTGTACGACGCGTGGTCCATGCATTCAAATGCACTCTTAAGTAACATGAAGCTTACATTTAAATGCCATACTGTGAGTTGAGTCGGTGTAATGTGCGAAGACCTTTATACAATCGTCTTTGAAGACCTTTGTACTACTCGTTACTTCTACAAACTGAGGTCTGCACGACGGTGCACAGAACTAACAGCCGCGCCATTATTTCGTACACCGCTCTCCCGCGCGGTGTAGCGTCGTCTCAGTATTGTATTGTGCGTGTTATCAACACAAACGGAGATAAAGAACGCAGTATCACACTTCGTCTCGTGGTACGAAGCCGTGTGAGAATCGCTTTGGTAAAAATCTTAACGTCATGTCAGACAGCCTTAAACTTTATGATTTTACAAAATTGGATATTAGTTCTAGATCATATATTATTAATGAATAATTTATGGACGTTCTTAAGACTGTTTTTAGTATAATGTCTTGTATTTTGTAAAAGCATATCGTAGATTTACACAACACGACATCGTATCGCGACATCGTGTCGTATGTATCTGTTTTGGCTCAAAGCACACTGAATTATTTTATTCAGAACATTTACTATTAAAGGAAAATGTATGACTCTTCTTAGGATCTGAAAATTTTCAGTACAATGCTGTAATATATTTTGTAAAAGCATGTCATAGATTTACACTACACGACATTGTATCGTGACATCTTGTCGTATGTATGTGTTTTGGCTGTACGCCACATTGAATTATTTTACTATTAAGACAAACTTTATGAATCTTTTTAGGACCTAAAATTTTTCACTACAGTGCTGTGATGTATTTTATAAAGTCGTATCGTAGATTTATACAACACGACATCGTATTACGATATGTCGTGTCGTGTGTGCGTGTTTTGGCTGTAGGGCACACTAAATTATTTTATTAATATAAATCTAAGTTTAATAGTGCCTAAATGCTACAAGCGAAGCGCTTCTCGAACAGGAAGTCAGCGGTGAACATCAATCGTAGTTTCCTATAAGCAGACAATAGAATTACTATTGTTAGACCTAATGTGTCTTTTAAGGCAAGAAATGGCATTAAAGGAGTGTACAAAGACTAGTGTCTATTATGAAAGTATGTGTACGGTTGGAAAAAAAATCGCTGGAGTTAATGACACTATGTAATAAGGTGCTTTTTTGCTGACGGTCGTAAGTTCTAACTTTATTCGTACTTGTTAAGTGGAGATTATCTTCATTCAATATTTTTACAATTACAATCGGTGTGACCCAACCGTATGCATGTTAGTCTGACACGCACTGGGTTTCGGGTTCGATTCCTAAACCAAGTAGGCATTTGATTTCTTAATTTTTACGATTAATCTTCGTATGCTTTCAAGGATATATCTCTATGTGATTAATTAATTATTTTACAAAATAATTAATTCATAAAAGTTAAATTTTTAATAACATATTAACAAAACTAAAAATTATTATGTTTTCGTTCATTTATATTTAATTCTCTTTTTATATATATTTGGTATAACATAGTATAAAACTATCTATTTCGTGTTTTTTTTAACATTAAGTAAAAATGTACTGTGTACTAAGGTAGGAGAACTATAGTTTGACCGGGGACGTACCACCGCCGCCCTCATAATCCACCGTAAAGCATTGTTTCGGTTGGAGAGGTGCGGTTGCTGACTACACTTTGAAACGAGGCAACCAACTTAGTCCTCAGGAGTAGCAACGCATCTATGTTCGAGCTCAGATAGGAGTCATATTTGTAATTGTACATGGATGTCTATGGGCTGCGATTACTTACCATCAGGTGGTTTACATGCTAGTTTGCTACTCTTCTCATATAAAAAAAATCTTAGCGCAGTTGTGTCCAAAATTGCTGTGAAAATGTCTAAATCCGCAATAGAAGCGCAACTAGCAATGTAAGTGAGCTCAAAGCGCCAAATCTTCACAGTACCCGAAGGATTGGAGAGCCCTTGACTCAGTCAATCACCCGTTCACTCGGTTTACAGCCAAAATTTTTCAAAAAGGCTTGAAAGGGACATCCCTTGTTTTGTATTCTGAATAGTTATGAGCTTATAAGTGGTATAAAAATGTATAACCAATGAGAGAATTAATTAATGTTTTTTTTTAGTGGTGTAAAGGTTTAAACCTTCCAGGGTTTGATTCCAGAGATATCACCGTCGTCTTTCTGCCTTATAGTCAGTGTGTTCTTATTTGAAGTGTTTATTTATATCTAAAAAGCTTCATTTTGGCGCAAATAAATATATTTGTGTTTATTCCACTTAGCCAGGAAACCTTTCGTCCGTGGGGTGCAAGTGTAAAAAAAAACATACCATTGCCGATGACAAGAGTTCACGTCTCGCTTAAAGAATTGCGATTGCTATTCAATGCGGGAATGCGGCTAGAATTCTAGGAACCATGCCGCATGGGCACGGACTCCCTTTAGATTGTTTAGGTAAGGTTTTATCATAATTAGTTTTAAGATTTTCATTATTATAGTTAAAATGTAAATAAAGAAAACTTTACACTTTACTCTTCAGTTTTAGCAACGTATCTATTACAAATATGAGATAGGTATTCAATCGTTTGGGGTTGATTTGAATGTACTCAGGCGGTAGTGACCACCGACTCTCAAATGATACGTACAACTATAGTTCGACTTTGAAGGTACCACTGCCCTCATAATCCACCGCGAAACATTTTTGATTCTGTTAGAGAGGAGCTGTTGCAGCCATATTAAGTGAGGACAATTTTATCCTAATGTCATTGTTTTATATACCCTCTTTTTGTGTCCTGTAAAATTATTTCTGACCAATAATTTATTTATTGACGCATTTGTACTAACATATATTATTTCGTATAAAGTATGCCCTGCACTATATTCAAATTCAAATAACAAAAATAGGGTTAGTAGACATACAAAAACAATAGACTGCGCTATACTTGTTTTCTAATTCTCATCCAAACACGACGCTTGTTTCAATCCAATTTGATCTCTATCTCTCAGAGATAAGGTTCACGTACCGCGCCATCATGGAATGCAAGTGGTATAATTAAAAACTCACACATCCAATCACTCGAGCAAATTTACTCTAACGCGAGCAACGTAAACCGTATTCAGGCACCCCTAACGTTTCGAGAATAGAGTTATGCTTCATTTACATCATATCCCTATGCGTACTATTATATAAAACTGAAACGTTGTCCGTTTGTTTTTCTGTAACTCGAAAACTGCTGATTTTATCTAAATCAAATTTTGTACACAGATTGCTAGTACCTTTGCCCTTGATATAGGCTATGCATTATCACGCTGTATTGTATTGGAACTGAATAACTAAAAATAATTATAGTTAAGATTGAGGTATTTTTAAATTTTCGAACGAAATATATAAATATAAATTTTTAAACGAAATTTTCAAATTACACTCTCTCAGCGTCGTCAAACAGACTAACAAACTGAATTAGTGTACAAAAAAATCTGAACCAATCGGTACTCGGTACTCAACGAATAGAACAGCTGTACGTCAACTTAATCATTTTCAGATCTGTAACTTCGTCATTTGCTTCTTTTTTCGCTTTCCTTTTCTTTTCTATTTTCTTTTGTCCATGACCACTATCCCTTCAATAAGGGTCAGAGACAAGTACTTTTCAGCTTTATAGTCTAAGACTTTAATGTCAGAAAACAATTTTATCGTAATTATTATGCTATACAGTCACAGATATCTAAGTTCATATTTCGTTTGAAACCATAGATTAACAGTTTTATATATATGAAATTTAGGTTTGTCTGTGCGTCATTTTAACACAGCAGGTTAAAGTTTTATTATAAGTGCTTATTAAGTTGTAGCAAATGTATAAATATTAAAGGTTGCTTATTCGGAATTGAATTTAGTTCACGTTAATGAATTTTGGGGCAACTATGCGGTTTCTGATAGTATAAAATTAACGGAGTGCTTAAAATAAAATATGTATGTATGAGGCTCGTCACTAATTGATTACAGAGTGGCAGAGATAAGCTGCTTTTTATAATATTATGATGAATATACGAATTGTTTGACATTGTGTGTAAAATGTAAATGTAAATTTGTGTTATTATTATCTTTTTTATCATAAGAACCAATGTTATAATCAAAAGGGCGCGCGATTTTGTCTATGGATGATTATGTTTTTTTTTACAAAAACTACATTGTTACCAATTGTATAATGCCAAAGAAAGTAGAGTTTGTCTGTGAAAGATTATGAGTTTAGAATGTCTTTTACGAAAACAATTGACATTTCTATCTACGTATGTCGTACGTATATGGCGTATCTGCGTTGTGGTCTTTGGTCATGACTAGAGGACTGGTTCGTATCTCGTACAGAGAATTGCTATTACTATTACGTACGAGTATGCGGCAACGGTCTCGACAGCATGCCGCGTAACTACGGGCTCCAAGATTATTTAGGTTAGGATTTTATCATAATTATTTTTAAGGTATTCTATGTTATGATTATGTTTCTCGTATTTAGGGTAATTATGTTACTAAAATCTATTTAAAAAAGGATGTAATACTAGTATAAGATAATATTTGTATAAGACAGTCCTAGTATAACATATAAATTTGCATAAAAAGCCTGTATAATGATGTATAGTTACGTATTTACATGCGAACTTACCACAAACAGGCGCGCGGGCGTGCGTTAGCAAAATATTTTTCTAAATTCGAGTTGAATGCAAATCCGCTTAAAACCGCATCATTGCTCGGAGCTCATCGGAGGCTGCGGAGACGAGTCGACCGTGTCGTGCTAATTAAAGTACTCGTAAAACGCAAGGGTCCGTCGTCAATCAATGTTAAGAGCAACCCGACTTATTGGCGTCAACCCGCCGGAAACCGAGGAGCGTGCGAGTAGTGGTTTTGTCTGCGGAAAATTGTGCGTTTTTTTCATTTTTTTTTGTATACGTTAAGGAAAATGAAAAGCTAGAGAAAGTGAGATGCTAGAATGTGAGAATGGGTGAGCTAGAGTGAGTGAGAATGTCTTATAACGACATTTCGTCTCTTTTTCTAATTTTTGGTAGAGCTCGTTGAAGTGACTACCAATTTTCATAACTGATAGAACTATAGTATGATGTGGAACTTACTACCGCCGCACTCTCAATCCACCTTGAAACTCTTCTTTTTTATATGGGAGGTGAGGTTACCGGCTACACTAACAAGCGAGGCGACCATCTTAGTCTTGAAAGGTACCAATGCGACCTCACATATGACTTGAATTCTGTTTCAGTTTGTATATGAATTTTTGCGGACCGTAACAATCACTTAACATTAGATGGTCCGTTTTGTTTTATTCTTTCCTTATTAAAAAGCCATGTTACATTAGAAGAACGGTCAAACGGAACGATCAGAACAAGTTAGAACTTTACATTACAGGCAAATGAAAAAAAAAAACAATTATAATATATGTAAGTACAACTAAATATACTTTAAAAATATTTATTAAAAAAAATCCTTTATTTTCAGTTTAAGAGGTCTAGTTCTTGTTAACTCTATGGTCAAACAACGCTCACAATTTTCAAACTGTCATACAGGTAAGTGTATAGGCTCAGATTTAATGGTATTTGCTAGTACCTGTTTTATAAACCAGTATTTCTTGAGCTGCCATTCTGGGTTATGTGTTAAGAGTAGCAAACATACATGCAAACCACTTGATGGTAAGTAGTCACAGCCCCTGGACATGGACGATCACAAAAAAGACTGAAATACTATCTGAGCTCGAACATGGTTGAGTTGCTACTCCTGAGGACTAAGATGGTCGCCCCTCTTTAAAATGTAGCCGGCAACCGCACCTCTCTCTCTCTCTCTCTATATATATATGTTTAAATTCCGCGATAATATTGGTTTAAAATTATTGATCTGATGTCCTTTCTGAGCTCGTACGTAGATGTGGATGCTCCTGAAAATTGATGAGAGAATAATAGTTTGACCAAGAAGGTACCACTGCCGCACTCATAATACGCCGTAAAGCATTACTCGTGTTTCGGTTGCAGAGGTGCGGTTGCCGGCTACACTTTGAAGTGAGGCTACCATCGTCCTTAGCAGTAGCAACGTCTCTACGTTCGAGCTCAGACAGGATTTCGGTCGTGATTGTTTTTGTACGTAGATGTCTATGGGCTGCGACTAAACATCCGGTGGTAACATGCTCGTTTGCCACTCTTCTCACATAAAAAACCTAGTTGTACCTTAAAAGTTATGCGCAATGCAAATAAAAATCAAAAACACGAGTGTGTCTCAGGTTTTATTATGGTGATGTCACCGAAGCACGGATTGAAGGTTGAATGAATTGTCATGTATGCAGATTGAAGAGGTCCGTGTAATTTCGCGGACGCCGCAAGGGCACTCTGACGAATATATTTACCGCTTGCGGCAAATAGAGCGCAATTTGACGTGTCGTATGCCTTGTTTTTGCATGCTCACTTATGTCACAATTATTATTATTATTATTATTTATTACGAAAGAGTAAGAAACGGGCATGCAGGCCACCTGATGTTAAGTGGTCACTGCAGCCCAAAGACAACTACGTCCAATCTCAAATAAAACACAAGTTCTATTTAAGGCTATTAAGGTTCTTACTCTTTAGGACTAAGATCGCCTTCAATAATATGTATCCGGCAACCACACCTCAACCGAAACACAATACATGAAGAGCATGTTTACGTAAAAGCTAGTAAAAAGACGGTTAATATCGTAAACATTTTTGACTATCAAAGGTAATTTGTTTGTGTCCGTTCGTGTACAAAATTAGCTATTCTTTCAGCAGTGTACCACGATGTTATTGTGCTAGGGTGACTCGGTTCCCAGGTGAGTTGCACGTACAAAAATGCATGCACTCACGAACAAGGACGCGGCACAGAAATTTGCTAAAGCACGTGCTTCGTGCATTGGGGAATCCAATCAATACTTGGGGGAAGTTGGGAGTTTTCTTTCAATTTTCCTTTATTCCGAGTGGCGGCTGCTACTCATCTGTACAAATGTATGGAATTGAAGTGTTTTGATATGATTTTAAAAGTGCCAGTACAACTTCAAATAAATCAGTTTTGTTTTTTCCATTTGTCTTTCTATACAGATTGATGTGGGCCAGGGATAAATAGATTTTGTTGAGATATTTGTAAGTTTTTTTTTAAGTTTTAGTAGATCAAGAAAGGGTTTTACAAAGAGTGATATAGACTAATTTGAATC